>QRFJ01007190.1:0-23094 GCA_006176705.1 Cocos nucifera
AAGAGAGGAGATGGTTTAGAACCCTTCAGGCAATGCATTCATCTTTCCAAGCGAAATGTGCCTAGCACACTGAGAGAAATAGAACGCATGAGCAAGATCCCCTTATGCTTCAGAGCAATTAAGGGAAGACTCATGTATGCCATATTATGTTACACGACCTGATATAGCCCATGCCATGAACTGTCACGCAGTAGATATCAGTCAAATCCAGATGAAAAGAACACTGGACTTCTATGAAAATGTATTCTTAAGTACTTGAGAAGAACTAAGCATATGTTATTGGTCTTTGGCAATGGAGAACTCCAAGTCCAGGGGTATACAGACTCGATATTTTATGTCCGATGTAGATGATCGAAAAGTCGACATTTGGAAGTTTGTTTTTGTGCAATGGTGGAGCTGTCAGTTTGGAAAAGTTCCAAGCAGATAGTGATAGCAGATTCCACCATGGAAGTAGAATATATCGCTGCATCAGAAGCTATGAAGGAGGCATTCTGGTATAAGAAGTTTGCCGTAGAGATCGGAGTGATGCCATCAGATGCCATTCCTCTGTACTGCGACAACAATGGCACCATAGCCCTTGCTAAGGAGCGAAGGTCTTACTAGAAATCCAAGCACATCGAGCGGTGATAGGCACTCATTCGTGATTATACCTCGAGAAGGGTTACATCAAGGGTCCAAGAGAGTCGACGCCCACCAGACAATGGCGGCAGGATTGCTTACAAAGCCCATTGAGCCAGCAGAAGATCGAAGCCCACCTTGAGAAGATGGGACATAGATTTATAGCCAATTGACTTTAGGTCAAGTAGGAGTTTATTAGATATGTGTGCCCTAGAAGCCAAAATTGGCTGATACTTGTAATACAAGCTTCTAAGAGCAAAAATTATAAATTTTGACTATAAATAAATAAAATAGATTATTTTCTATCACATATGTGTTATTTTAGTGTCTTGTGATACATCCTTTAAAGTTTAATGGTAATGATAATTCTTATTTTCAAAGAGTTGAAAATTTAAGACAAAGAATTTTCAATTATTAACTCATAAAATGCTCCTGACCAGTAGGATCATCATGAGGATGGTAATTGATCCGAAAGGTTAGTGTACAATTGCTTATCTATAGTAGATGAGTCTTGAAGTCTACGGTGGTAGAGACACCAGAGAAGAGAGTACCGGTACTCGTTAGAGAATGAGGGCATTGAGCATGACCACCTCGAGTAGTCATAAAGGAAGTCTAACCTTCTCATTCGACTGATTGACTCAAAGCTGCAGTAGTGTGTCTGGTTCTTTAACCTGAGGTGCATCGATAGTTTTACTTTGGGGTGTTATAGTTTGACTACACCATGACTCAGTCTCCCTAGACATTCGGAATCCTGAGGTGTATGTTGGCTATAGCATGTTCAATTGTAGGAATTGATTGCACCAAGATGGAATCTTCTACCTCGATGAGATGAGGAGCCAGCCCTATGATGATCATGAGAATCAAGTCCATAAGTCATGGCCATGGTAGAGAGTGAAAATAATAGAAAGAGTTTCTATTAAGGTTTTCACATCAGATTTGAATCGAATGATTAAATCATATGATAGAAATTAGGGTTTGACGAGTTCACCTTAACCCTAATCTGATCGGAGCTTAAGATAGAAGAACTTTATCACACAAGTAGCTACACCAAGAGGTTCATCTTCAGTTTTGATGGGTTGCCACCATATACTACTAGGTGTCACTAGTGGATTTTGGGAGCAATTAGAATGATTTAGATGATCGATCATTCTAAGTTGTCTGAATCAGAAGAGTTCTGATACATCGAAAGGAGTTTCGATGATGTTGATGATATAGATCACTACATATCCCATTATCATATAGAACTGAACCTAACTGGGTCACACAAATAAGGGTTTGGATCTGGATATCATCATTTGGATGAACCCAGTTCAATTGATTTGAAATAGATTCAATTAGATTCAAGAAAATCGTGCTAGCACATGATTGTACCAAGCATTCTTCTTTTTCTATCATTAAAAGTTGTCTCGACTGAGTCAAATGAGTTTGTGCTCACTCAGGTACCTTCACCTAGTCTGACTGGAGCTTGTCTAGATCATAAAAATGGTTGTCTTAATTTATAAGATAAATTTGAGACAACACCTATCATTTTCTGTCACATGCTAATTCTTGTCCTTTGACTTTGGTCAAATGTTGACCTTTGACCCTTGGACATTTGCCCATGTGTCATACACTTATTGGAGAGTAGATAGGAGCTTGTCTCCTCCCTAGAAATTGGAAAGAAAGGGGCGCACGCCTAGGATGCCGTGTGCCCATGGATAAGGACGTCTGGAGTCCCATACGGATGGGACTCTAGGTTGCTTTTTGGATTCAAACTAGGTGACCCTCACCTATAGACTTTGACCAGTCTTAGGCACCACCTTAGGATGAATCTATGGGTCTCTCATCTGATTAGATCAGATGATGTCATCCCACGAATCAGATTTAGATTTGATTAAATGAAGCGACGTGATTAGCCGGGTTGATGTGGCACTGCATGGCGCAGCAGGGTCTATATAAAGACCTGTCTGCGCCCACTTTTCATAGACTTCTCTCCTAGCCATGCCCCAAGTCTACCCCTCTCCTTCTTTCATGCCACCTTTCTGATCCTCTCTCTCCTCTTCACGCCCAAGGAAGTTGGGCCTTTAGATTAGTGCGATTCAAGCAAGAAAAGGCTGACGAGAAAGGAAGAAGGCAGCATTGCTATAGAGACGACAATAAATCTTCGAAAAGAGTTTCAAAGATCCTCCAAATTAAATCCAGATTTGATTTTTGGAGAAAAAAAAGAGAAGGAGAAGGTCTCCAGATCCAGCCCGAGTGGATCTCGATAGAGGCCAGGCGCTTGCATTGCTAGATCCAAAATCTCAAGGCTTCAGCACGATCATCAACAGATAATCAGATTACCCAGAATCAAGGTAAAATTAACTTAGATTTAATTTAATTTAATTTTATTGATTATCAAATCATAAAATTAGATATGAAAAATGTCAGATCTAATTAGAATCTAAGAAAAAGTTTTTGAAATATGCCTCTCGATCCAATCAGATCTGAACGAACCTGACCCTAAAAAATCAGGATTTTTCTTCACTTAGGACCTATGAACTCCCTGTTGGTAGGCTTCACTGGCGATGCTGTGCTAGTTGAGGGCATAATAACTTTGGCTGTGATTGTAGGGCAACTTCCAAAGTTGGTTAAGGCACAGGTCAATTTTCTAGTCATAAAGGCTCCATCTGCCTATATTGCTATTCTCGGCCGACCTAGTCTGAATGCGCTCCGAGCAGTGGTGTCAACTTATTATCTGAAGATGAAGTTCTCAATGAACTATGGAATTAAAGAAATCAAGGGAGACCAGGCGTTGGCAAGATGCTATTGCTTCATTGCCCTATAGAAAAACATCCAGCTCGACCTTTGTCCTATTGATGGATTGGATGTCCATGACGACCTTATTGGAAAGCGAGGCGAGCCTATGGAGGATCTCGTATCTATGCCCTTAAATGATGGGAGCATGGATCATACTGTGCAGATTGGCTCCAACTTGAGGGATGAGGTTTGGGAGTAACTCATCACCTTCCTCAGGAAGAATGCGGACATCTTCACCTGGGTCCCAGCGGATATGCCAGAAATTAATGCCAAGATCATGGAACATCGGCTGGCTATTGATCCTAAGTATCAGCCAGTAAGAGAAAAGATGCACAACCATGCCCTAGAGAGGTAGAAAGCAATTATAGAAGAAGTAGGCAAGCTCCTCAAAGCTAGATTCATTCGAAAAGTTAACTACCCAATCTGGGTCTCAAACATGGTTCTCATCAAAAAGGCAAATGACAAGTGAAGGATGTGTATAGACTTCAAAAAACTGAATAAAGCCAGCCCAAAAGATAGCTACCCTTTATCTAGGATCAATCAACTGATGGACGCGACTTCATGCTACGAGCTCCTCACTTACATGGATGCCTTCTCTGGCTATAACCAAATTCGGATGGCACCGAAGGATGAGGAGAAGACTACTTTTATTACAAATCATGGTCTTTACTGTTACAGAGTCATGCCCTTTGGGCTTAAGAATGTAGGCGTCACTTATCAGTGCTTGGTCAATTAAATCTTCAAGAAGCAGATCAGCCGCAATATGGAGGTTCACATCGACGACATGCTGGTCAGAAGCCGAATGTTTGTTAATCATATTGCCGACCTTGAAGAGGCTTTTGATGTGCTCAGAAAATATAAGATGAAGCTGAACCAAACCAAGTGCACCTTTGGGGTACCCTCCAAAAAATTTTTGGGATTCATGGTCTTAAGACGAGGGAATGAGGCCAACCCAAAGAAAATTTGAGCTATCCAAGAGATGACCGCTCCGAAGTTCATCAAAAAAGTTTAGCGCCTGATCGAAAAGATGGCATCTTTAAATTATTTTGTCTCAAGGTTGATCAAACACTGTATTTTCTTCTTCTAAATCCTCAGGAAATCAAAAGATTTTCACTAGACTTAGGAATGCCAAAAGGCATTCGACGAGCTCAAGAACTACCTTGGCTCACCCCCCTACTAGCCAAACCTGAATTCGGAGAGGAGTTGTTCCTCTACCACACAGTTTCCCCTATGGCGCTAGCGGCATTCCTAGTCAAAGAAGAGACGAAAGTGCAACAACCAGTCTACTACATAAGCCGGATCCTAAGGGATGCTGAGACTAGGTACGCAAAGTTGAAAAATTGACTTATGCTCTTCTGATTGCAGTAAGAAGACTTCGACCTTACTTCCAAGGACATGCTATAACGCTCCTCACTAACTAGCCAATCAGAGTGATCCTTCATCAAATAGATGCTTTTGGAAGAATTGCAAAATGGGCCATTGAATTAAAAGAGTTTGACATCAACTATCAACCTTGACCAACAATCAAGACTCAAGCACTGGCTGACTTCATTGTTGAATGTACCATCCCAGACGATGTCAAGCTTCAAAATGAAACCAACATTTCATGATTGCACCCAAGCTCCACTGAAGAAAGAACGGACCTTCTTGAACATTTCTAGGTCCTATACGTCGATGGCTCCTCCAATGCTTTCGAGCAAGTGCTGGGCTGATCCTAATCAATCCGGAAGGGATCATCATGGAGTACGCACTGCATTTTAAATTTCTAACGATAAATAATGGGGCAGAATATGAGGCTCTAATAGTCGGGCTCAGGGTAGCCAAAGAATTAGGAGTTGATTGGCTTCAGATTTGTAGTGACTCTCAACTGGTCGTGGGGCAGATCAGCGGCAGTTATGAAGCTTGGGAAGAGAGCATGGTTAAATATCTTGAGAAGGTGAAGAGCTTGACCCCAGCCTTTGGCAACTTCAGCATTCGACAAATCCCAAGGGCGAAAAATGCTAGGGCCGACCTTCTTTCCAAGCTAGTCATCCTAGCTCCTAACGAGCTTTCGAAAGAAGTTTATTATGAGACATTAAAATACCCATGCATCGAAAAACCACGGCCCATCATGTAGGTCGGCTAGGAGCCCTGCTGGATTGACCCACCGACCACTTATCTTAAGGATGGGGTTCTTCCTCATGACCGAAGAAAGGCTCAAAAGTTGAGAAACCAAGCCTTCCGATATGTTTTTTATAAGAATAAGTTATATAAAAGGTTGTATTCCCTACCATTATTGAGGTGCCTCCAATCCTCTTAGGTCGATTTCACACTAAGAGAAGTACATGAGGGAATTTGTGGGAGCCATTTGGATGCCAGATCTGTATCTCATAAGTTGCTCCGACAAGGGTATTACTGGCCGACTATGCATGTTGATTGTGTTGATTACGTCAGAAGAAGTTTCCACTGCCAAAGGAATGCAAATGTCCAAAGGCAACCAACCATTGAGTTTTCCCCATTGAGTGTTCCTTAGCTATTTGCACAGTGGGGGATGGATATTCTTGGACCCTTCCCAATGGCAACTAGGCAACAAAAGTTTCTCCTAGTCACCATCGACTATTTCACTAAATGGATCGAGACCAAACCACTAGCAAAGAATACCAAAGCCAAGGTGCAAGACTTCATCTAGAAGTCAATCATCTATAGATTTGGACTATCCCAAGCTATCATAATAGACAATGGCCAAAAATTCATCGGGGTGAGATTCACCAAGTTTTGCAAAGGTCTGAACATCTCCCACCACTTTAAGTCAATAGCTCACCCACAGGCAAATGAGGAAGCTGAAGTGACCAACCAAACCCTATTGTAAGGCATCAAGACAAGACTCGAAAGAGCAAGAGGAGCCTGGATAGATGAATTTTATCATGTTCTGTGGGCATATCGCGCTATCCAAAGACTATCGATTGGAGAAACATCGTTCACTGTAGCTTTTGAAATAAAGGTAGTCATCCCGATCGAACTTAAGCTTCCATTGGCATGGGTAGTGGCTTTCAATGAGCAGCATAACCCACAGGACCTCAGAGACAACCTCAATCTACTAGAAGAAAAAAGAGAAAAAATCCAAGTTCGAATGGCGGCCTACAAGCGAAGGATGGTCCGATACTGTAACTCCAAAGTCAGAGGTAAAATGTTTAGAGTGGGAGACTTAGTGCTTCGACGATCAGTCATCTCTCAGACTTGGAGTCAAGAAAAGTTTGCCTCAAATAAGGAAGGATCTTACGAAGTCACGAAAGTCGTCCGACCTAGGACGTACTACTTGAACAAACTTGGGGGGCAAACCTACCTCAACCATGGAATTCGAAAAATCTACGAATGTATTACCGATGATTTGATTACAATAAAGTTCTCCTACTTCAACATCCTAATCTTTGTTGTATATCGGTAATAAAGGAGGACTATCCTCCAAACTTAATCTCACGATAAATATTGCCATGTTAGGAACAGGAGGAGAACCTCATCCTAACATGAGCAAAGTTAAATGTCTCGTTCATTTTAGATGAGATGAGGGAAGAGGCCTTGATAATGGTTCTAATGTGCCCCTACAGCTCATTAGGAATAGGAGGAGAACCTCATCATAACATGAGCAAAATCGAAGATCTCGTTCATTTTAGATGAGATGAGGGGACAGGCCCTAACAACGATCCTAATGTGCCCTTACAATCTATTAGGAAAAAGAGGAGAACCTTGTCCTAACGTGAGCAAAGTTGAAGACCTCATTCATTTTATTTTAGACGAGATGAGGGGAGAGGCCTTGACAATGGTCCTAATATACCTCTACAGCCCATTAGGAACAGGAGGACACCTCACATCCTAACGTGACCAAAGTCGAAGGCCTCGTTCATTTTATGAGATGAGGGAAGAGGCCCTGACAACAGCCCTGATTGTACCCCTACAGCCCGTTAGGAATAGAAGGAGAACCTCATTCTAATGTGAGCAAAGTTGGCCTCATTCATCTTCGACGAGATGAGGGGAGAGGCCCTGACAATGGCCCTAATGTGCCCCTACAGCTCGTTAGGAACAGGAGAACCTCATTAACGTGAGCAAAGTTGAAGGCCTCATTCATTTTAGATGAGACGAGGGAGAGGCCTTGATAATGAACGTAATGTGTTCTTATAACTCATTAGAAATAGGAGGAGAACCTCATCCTAACATGAGCAAAGTCGAAGATCTCATTCATTTTAGATGAGATGAGGAGAGAGACTCCGACAATGGTCCTAATGTATCCCTACAGCCTATTAGGAACAGAAAGAGAACCTCATTCTAATGTGAGCAAAGTTGAAGACCTCATTCATTTTAAATGAGATGGGGGGAGAGGCCCTGACAACGATCATAATGTGTCGCTACAGCTCATTAGGAATAGGAGGAGAACCTTATCCTAACATGATCAAAGTCGATGACCTCATCGATATAAGATGGGATGGAGGGAGAGGCCCTACCGATGACCCTAATGCACCCTCGTAAGCCTTATTAAGAGCAGAGAAAAAGCCTTGTCCTAACATGAGCAAAAGTCTAAACCTTATAGACCAAAGATGTGGAGAAGGAAGAAGCTCGGTGGTGAATCCTTACATGTATTTTCCTAAGACAACCTGACTACATCAAATGCGAAAGGCAGAACCTTATCATGGTTTATAGAAGAGGTTCTAGTTCGACATCCACAACAAGCCCAGCATCCATAATGAGCTCAGCATCCACAGCAAGCATTTCATAAGATGATGACAGAGAGAAAAATAAGGTAAAGAAGCCACAAATAGACCTCAGATTCATGCAAAACAAAAATAATGAGAAATATATTATTCCATTATAAAAATGAGTCCATTACAAGCAAAACATAGGTCGACAAGGCCGATTACACTAAAAAAAAGGAAAAAGAGGGAGAAGATGCCAAAGCTCTAAGGCGAACCAGATTCTTCAAACTTTGGGCTACCGGCTTCGGCCATCACCATGACCTACTTTAGCCTAAGGATCTCCTCCTCAAGCTCCTTCTTCTTATAGAGACCATCTACGTACATCCTATTGGCAAGCTGAAACTTATCCTCAAGCTCTCGCCGTTGTCTCCTTAAAACTTCAAACTCGGCCTCCACGTCCTCAACGGCCCGATGTTCATAGGTGAGCTGAAGCTTCAGCCATTGAACCTCGGCCTGCTCTACCCCAGTCGCCTCTAAGAGCTCACTGACGGTCCTCTTCAAGAAGGCAATCTCCTCCGACTCACCACTCGCATTGGCTCTCCCATTATTATGCAATCACTTTCGAAGATGAGTTGCCTCATCTCTAGCAACCTTGAGCTCACCTTCAAGCTCGGACATCTTCTTCGCCCAAGTCACTCAGTAGCTATTATACCAGTCCTCAGTATCTTGTAGCTGCTTTCGAAGCTGGAAAAACTTTATTGACCAGTCCCAGTCATACCAGTTCTTATCGATAGACCATGATGAGCTTCCTTTTAGAAGATGGATCTTTTCCCCAGCATTCTTTAGGTCAGCTTCAAGAGAGATGATCTTCGCTATCAGTGCACAAGACTTGTCGCTTGCATTTCTCTTGAGTTCGGTGATGTCCTTCTCGAAGCTTTCCTTCCAGATACTGAAGCTCACTGCTTTCTTCATATGCAATCCTCGGAGGTGAGTGACCTCTTTGGTCACCTCAGAAGCATTCTTTTGCGAGGCTCGAAGGTCATCCTCCATCTTCTTCAACTTCTTCCTTAGAAGATGAACTTCCTTCCTCAAGTTCTTTATCAAGAGCTTTATCGAAACCCCTAGAGGCAGTGGATCAGCATTGGTGGGGGACTGCATTCGAGATATGAAAAGCACTCAAAGGTATGGAAGAAATTCACTTCATTTAATCAAAAGTTTTGAGTATAAGATAAAAAAAAAAAAAGGTACAACTACTCGAGGATCTTAACCTTAGGAGGGATGATGGAGGTTAGAGCCGAATCACTGTGAAGCACCTCAGGTTTCCAAACTAGTTCAGACACCTCTATGGCAGGTTCTGATAGGCCAAAAGTGAGCTCATCGAACGTAGGATCGACTACGGCATTAGACGGTCCTACATCAACTTCGTCTTCCTCCTCCTCCAGAAAACTGAGGTCGAGCTCGGGGAACCTTCGAGCTATCCTACCTTCGCAGAGCTCGAAACCCTTAATAAATGCTTTCTGACCGAACTTGACATTCAGGTTTTGCATCTTGAGAGAGGTCTTGAACTCTTCCATGGCCCGGGTCATTGCCTCTGAGATCGACTTCACCATTTGGGTCTCCAGTTCCGTGGCCCTATTTTCGACTTCCTTTCTTCTTTCCTTCTTCAGGGCCAGTGCAGCCTTTAGTTCGATCGAGATGAACTCCTCTTTACGGAGCACGTTCTGAAGACTTTCGATATCTGCCGCCTTCTCCTTGGCAAGGTGCTCTACCTCATCGACCCTCTCTTGAAAATGGTGGATCTCGACTCGAAGGTTTCCAGGCCTTCTGTGCCTCCACCTCCTGATGATGCACCCTCTTGATGTGGGTGAGCATCTGGTGATCCGACTATAATAAATGATTGATGTTAAAAAAAAAACAAGAGAAGAAGAAAAGCACAGAAGACAAAAGAAAGAGTCGAGCAATGGAGTAATCACCTTGAAGATGATTCCGAGAGAATCCCAAAAGAGATACCGTGGGTCCAGGATGGCCATCTAGTCCACCACCTTGGGCATAGCAAACCTATCAGCAAGATCTCAGACAACCTCTAGGTTGTCGAAGGGATCCTCCCCTCGTTCATTATCATCGCCATCCGGCTTTCTTTTTTCTTCCCTCCCCTACCCCTTTCTTGATAGGGAGCTCCAAAATCCGATCCCCATTGGAGGGACCTGAGGACATGGAAGGCACTGAACCCACACGAGCGATGTCAGCCTCGACAGTTAGGGCAGTCTCAATGCCGGTGATGACCTCAAATGTAGCAACAGTGGAGGCGGGGACTTCGAAGCTAGAAACACCGACCTTTGCCCACTTTGAGCCATCATTTTGCACCTTCCTTTCCTCTTCTTGGTGTAGAGCCCTTTGGTAAGCATCTCGGTATACATCCATCTCTATAATAGAAAAAGAAGCACAGTCAGTAGCAATACAAGTGCGTGAAATCATGTGGATTCAAAAATCAAAAGATATACCAGTAGGATCATGGGAACTCAGACCTAGGTTGAACAAGGTCTGTTCCTTTAGAAGATCGAGAAGAAGAGAAGCTCGGTACACCTTGAGTTTATTAGAGGAATCAAGGTCGGCTCTGTCTAAGCTAGGAGCTCGATGAACTGACTCTCTAATATAACCCCATGAAGGAAGACCTAATGGCAAGGTCAGGCAATGTACAAAAAAGAATTTTTCCTTCCAGTTGTGAATGGAAGAAGGGGCACCTTTCAATAACCCCTTCTTGCCAACCTGGGGGGAAAAGTACCATCAATCCTTCGTGGAAGGATGGCGCTTGAAGGTATAGAAATTTCTAAAAAGCGAAATGGTTAGCTAGACTTCGGTCAATCGATAGAGAGAGAGGAAATCTATGACGAACCGAAAGAAGTTTGGTATGATAGATATGAAGGAGATGTTTAAAAATTGAAAGAGGGTAACTATGAATGGAGGCAATAGGAGTCTAAGCCTGGCATGCAAAGCTTCTAAGTACAAACAAAATCGATCAATCGGAGGAGAGCTGACCCGATCGTCGGAGCTAGGAAGTTCAAGGTCATATTCTGGAGGGATTCCATATTGGATTCGGATTAGAGAAAGATCGTATGGGATAAGGATGGAAGGATGGTGTCTGGAGTAAAAGATGAGTGGGACATGTTCCTAGGTTCTACCTCGATCAGAGGTGCAGAGATAAAGAAGGTCAGTCTGGACGAGTCCGATGAACCGATGGAGCGGGAGGTTTCGAAAGATATTCGGATCGAGATTAAACCCCAAGAAACCCCCCCAAATATATATATATAAGAAAAACGTAGGGCAAAGGTCGCCACCAAAAAATCAGGAAAGCAAGGAGTCAGAAGTGATAAGCACGAATAACCTAAGAGAAGGGTTAGGAAATTGACCTAAACTGTCCAAGAAGAATGAAAGGATGATGGATGCGATGAGGACCAATCGAAAGGATGTCCGAAGCTCAAAAAGGCGAGAGAATGTTAAGACTCTTGGGAAGAAGATGGATGGGGGCTGAAGGAAGGAGAATATTCGGGCTAGAATGACTTTCGAATAATAGGAGAAGGCCTTAAATAGCCAGAGATAATCTGAGGTAGTTTTGATTGTAGATCGACTTTGGCTGGTCAGCATGTGCTACGTGTCCCACTCATCATGATAGAGGAGCGACGATGGGTGGAGTCTTTATGGCACCGTACCTAGGGTAGAGTTTCGATGGAAGATTCAAAGGGCCATCTTTTCGAACTCATTTCAGACTTAGAAAGATTCGGTGTCAGCATGGTAAACTCCAAAATGTCTCTTCTTGACAAGTGCGGGAACTCGGGGTTGAAACCCGGGACCAAACTTTGGCAGTCGCCTTTTTTCTTCCTTTCTTCAAATTTCGAACTCGAGAGTAGGGGGACTATTGTTGGGGATAAACCCCGCTCCCATCGAAGTCCAGTCTGATGCTTAGCCTAATGTAACTGATAATCATAGAAGAGATTCGATCGAAAATTCTTTCTCTTAGGACTCTTCCAGTAGCCGAACTCCCTTCGAACTTCTCTTGTAGCCAAACTCCTTTTGGACTCCTCTAGCAACCGAACTCCCTCCAGACCCCTCCAGCAGTCAAACTCCCTCTGAACTCCTCCAGCAGTCGAACTTCCTCCGAACTCTTCCAGCAGCCAAACTCCTTCCGAACTCCTCTAGCAATCGAACTCCTTCCAGACTCCTCTAATTGTCGAACCCCTTTTGGACTTCTCCAACAGTCAAACTCCTTCCAGACTCCTCCAGCGATCGAACCCGTTTCGGACTCCTCCAGTGGTCGAACCTTTTTTAGACTCCTCTAGTGGCCAAACTTTTCACAGTCATCCAGAAAGGTCTCCGCTCGAGTTCGATCCTGTACATGACATGAACCGATCCACACCTGGACTACCTCAAAGGAACCCAAACTCCTCTTGGATTGATATAGCTCAAAGGTCATCACCAACTAACTTCTACCCCTCCGAACTTTGACTATCAAATCTCAAACGGACTGGCACCTCACGATAACAAATACTATCCTTCATAACAAACTCCTCGTGGCTCCAAGTAGTCTACTACCCAATAGTTATGGTTGTCACTATCAGTTTATTATAGACTCCGTCTATAAAAGAGATCCTCTAGATATGTTCTTTCTAGGCTCTCTTCTTTTTTTCAAAATTTTGCAACTTTCTTAACTGAGCACTCCATTTCTGTTGGTCGAAAAAGCTAACTTGATCATTGGAGGATCTTGCCGGAGCCACCACCCCAGGCTCTAGATGAGACTTATTTTGTAGGTCACCGACGGTGATCTTGTCTCCACCGACTCTAGCATTTCTTCGATGGCAACCAGATTTCACACCAACAAGCCTTAATTGGGTTGCACAAGTTTTAATTTAATTGAGTTTAAATAATAAGTTAGATCAAGTCAAAACTTGAAGTCCTAGTGTGACTAGGACTCTTCCATCTTGCGCCACCTTCGTTTCCAAGCCTCTCTATGCCAATTTTCTTGGAATTTGCATGAAAAATTTTATTTTCAGAGAGTCTCCATGCCCGTTTTATGCCTCCCATCTTTTTAGAAGAAAATTAGCTGTAGAATAGGTCAAAACAAATAAGTTGTTTTGACCTAGGACTCCATTGGATAGAGTTTGACACATCACCTTTTCTTATCTCTTTGAGGTGCCAACCCACCTGATTTTGGACTCTATTGGACAGAGTTTAGCACATCACCTTTCCTTAACTCTTTGACGTGGCAACCCAATTGATTTTTCTCTAATTTTTTATGAGAAATAGAAGATATTTGTGCACAACTTCCAATATTTTCATGTCAAAAAATAAGGAGGGGGCACCCAAAAGTTGGGCGCACCAATCCTTGCTCAATTTGGACATGCTTTTCTAGATTTTTGAGCTAGACAAGGACTCTATCATAACTCTCTATTTAAAGAAAGTTAGGGTATGAAATTTCTCTAGATTTTAGACTTGAGAGAGAGCACTTGGGCATGGAATGCTTGGGAGCAAAGGGGCTTTGGGCATCAAGCTTTGTAAAGGCACAACTATTGTATCCTGGTGAGAGAAAAAGAGAAGAGAAGAAAGGGTTCTTCTCTAGGGATTTTAGTTCTCTTCTTCCTCTATTCTTTATGAGATTTTAGAAGAGTATTCTCTCTCCCAAATCCTCCACATTTTCTTTGATTATTGGAAGGTCCAAATTTTAAAGAAGTAGATTTGTGATCAACTGTTGAAGAAGGATCAGTACAGCACTAGCATATTATGCTGATTTTCAATCATTGGACTATAGATCAACAATCGAGGCTGCATGGAGGTCGAACATATATATGCCTTAAAGCAACAATCTCAGCCTTAGATCAGTAAGTTGAAGATCCCAACTTGCAAAAGAATAAAGACATTCGATCTCTTTCTCTCGCTAGATCAAGTCTAGTTTTAGTTTGATGTTGAGATGATCAACATCTTTATTTTATTTAATATTTAATTTTAAATTTATTAGCATGCATAGATCATAAAATTATATGCTAGATTTAGGATTAATTTTTATAATTTAATATATTAATAAGATTAATTTATTGCTTTCGCTGATCTAGTTTTGAAAAGTTTCAAAATTCATGCTAAAAATTCTAGACTTTTCTTCACAGAAGACCTTACACCTAGATTTTTTCTATGCCACCAGCTTGGGTTTGAACCTATGGGGTCATACACATTAGAGGTCTCAATCTGATCAGATGGTTGATCGATTATTAAGAATTATTTTAGGTTAAACATTCAATATGATTGGTATTTGACCTAGTGCAAGTACTGCAGGAGGATCGATTGGCAATAAGATTGCTAATTAGCTTAATTTGATTGAGCTAAAGGATTAAGATCAAGTCTAATTGAATAAGATTCAATTAAATTTAGTTTGAACTTGATTAGATCAAGTCTAATTAGTTTATGGGATAAGCCAATTGCGAAGGAGAATAAGTCCTTGTTCAATTAGGACTTATATGCACCTAATTTTTAATTTGATTAGAAATTTAAACTAAATTTAAATTTAATTTAATCTAATTTAATTAAACTTTTAGTTATTCTAAGATAATCATTAATTGGATTATACAAATTTTTATTTAATTGGATTCAAATAATAAGTTGGACCAAGTCAAAACTTGAAGTCCTAGTGTGACTAGGACTCTTCCATCTTGCACCATCTTGCTTTCCATGCCCTCCTATGCTAATTCCCTTGGAACTTGCATGAGATATTTTATTTCTAGGAGTCTATATGCCCTTTTTATAACTTCAATCTTTTTAGAAGAAAATTAGTTGTGGAATAGATCAAAACAAATAAGTTTGGATAGAGTTTGACATATGACCTTTCCTTATCTCTTTGATATGCCAACCCATCCAATTTTCCTCTAATTTTTTTATGAAAAATAGAAGATATTTGTGCACAACTTTTAAAATTTTCACACAAAAAAATAAGGAGGGGGAGCCAAAGAGTTGCATGCCCCAATCCTTGCTTAATTTGGACATGTCTTTCTAGGTTTTTGAGCTAGACAAGGACTCTATCATAACTCTTTATTTAAAGGGAGTTAAGGTATAAAATTTCTACACATATTAGTCCTGAGAGAGAGTGCTTGGGCATGAAAAGCTTGGGGGAAAAGGGGATTTAGGCATGGAGCTTTGTAAAGGCACAACTATTGTGTCTTGGTGAGAGAAAATGAGAAGAGAAGAAAAGGTTCTTCTCTAGGGATTTTAGTTCTCTTCTTCCTCTATTCTTTTTGAGATTTTAGAAGAGTATTCTATCTCCCAAATCCTCTACATCTTCTCTAATTATTGTAAGGTCCATGTTTTGAAAAAGGAGATTTGTGATCAACTATCGAAGAAGGATCAATATAGTACTAGCATACAATGTTGATTTCTAGTCACTGGACTTTGAATCAATGATCGAGGCTTCGTATGGATTTTCCAAGAAGACTGGACATATGTGAATCTTGAAGCGATAACCTTAGGCTCAGATTAGTATGTTGAAGATCTTGACTTGCAAAAGAATAAAGAGGTTCGATCTCTTTCTCTCACTAGATCAGATCTAGTTTCAGTTTGATGTTGATATGATCAACATCTTTATTTTATTTAATATTTAATTTTAAATTTATTAGCATGAATAGATCATGATATTAGATACTAGATATAGGATTAATTTATATAATTTAATAAATTAATATAATTAATTTATTACTTTCTCTAATCTTGTTTTGAAAAAATTTCAAAATTCATGCTAGAAATCCTAGACTTTTTCTTCAATTGGTATTAGAGCCTAGGACTTTTATGACATAATTTTTATGCATATTTAGATTACTTATTTAGATTAGATCTAAATTATAATCTGATGTTTAAATCTAAAATTAAATTTTAGATCGTATGGACTGATCTTATAAGATTGTCTTGCTGTATGGTTTACCCCTTATAGTGTAAAGATAGTTCAAGTTCATATAGATCTAAAGTTAATCATAAATTTATTAGATGTGATCTACATTAATTTATAATTTATTAAATTTAAAATTATGTAAATCTAAAAATAATATATTTTAGATGGATTGATCTTATAAGATTGTCCGGCTGTAAGATTATTTCTTACAGTGTAAAGGTTGTCTTAGTACATGCTGATCTAAAACTATAATCATAAAATTATAGATTCGCTCAAAAAAATTTTATGATTTAAGTTGAAATTATTTTAATCTAATTTTTATTATCATAAATATGTTAGATTTTATCTAAGGAGATTTATGATTATTTAAAATTAAAATTATTTCAATCAGATGTTCATAATCATGAATATGTTTAGATAAGATCTAAAGTAGATTCATGTTTATATTTATTTGTATGTTGATTATAAATCAAACATGTAACTAGTTGGTAGAAACAAGTTGTAAAAATATTTTATAAATATAAAAATTATTTTCAAAATGCCAAATCCCAACCCTCAGTGCAAAACTTAATTAAGAATTAAGAGATATTTTGATTAGGATCTAAGATTATGAATTGAAGATCCCAAATCACAAATCATAACACTTGGGATAATGGGTTAGAGAAATTTAGGTTCATTAATTAGGTTAGACCTAAGATTAGATTAAAGAATGGACTTAATTAGAGAATTGTCTAAATCTAATCAAATGTTGTTTTAGATTAGGTCCAAGATTCTCTAGATCAATTACAATAGTTGTAGTTGGTCAAGTCCATGTCCTTAACGAGAACCAAATGGACTTGATTCTTGGCTAAGAGGTCTAGCCCCAACTATTGGGTTGATTCAATTGAAACTAACTAATCAATTTATGTCTATGGTAAGTTTGGCAGCATCAATCAGTGGTCTTTAATTGAGAGCTACTCGCACTGATTCTATCTTTGATGAGTTAATGGTATATTCCTCCTATTGATCTCACTTACCTTGCCTTCTTGATGAAGTTATGTTATGATCAGGTCACTTGACAATTCAAGCTGATCCATGTCAGCTAGATAAATTAGTATAATTGATTTAGGTGCTCTTATACCAGCCTATCTATAGTCTTCCTTAATCTAACTTGGTGAAGTCAGTGGAAGGATCATGATTATCTAGTTCATCTAACTCTCTTCTATAAAATAAATTAACCAAATCCTCTAAAATTATTAGATCTCTAAAATAAAATTGTTATGGTGATAACTAGATCATAGCCTCCCATTAAGATGGATGGTAATAGGTCCAATAGTTTGGGTGGACATTGCAGGCGTCTTACGCCTGGTGTTCATCGAGATATTAGAATTATCATTCATCATATGATGATTAGGTCGTACTCTCTGAATGGCAATCAGGTTAACCAAAGCTTTCCTCAGGCCTGGTCATCATTTGTTTGATGCACCAAACTCAATCATGTTAATGGTTGGACCTAAACAGGACTTTCAGTGGAGGTCCTAGTCTACTGAAAAGATACCTGGGATAAAATCTAATACTAAAAATTATTTTAAAAAGATAATTTACTAAGAACTTATCCATAGATACATATGGATTGGCCAGAGCTTTCTTCAGGTTCGTATGCAGTCTATATGGATTCTGATACTTATTAAAAAATTAAGGTAATTTCTCGAATTGGAGATAGAGGATAACAATTTAAATAAAATAGTGAAAGAACCTTTTAATTAAAGTTCAAATATTTAGATTTAATAAATTATTTACTAATTAGGCTTTTGGTTCTCCTTTGTATAGTTAAGGCTAAACTCTAGTTGCATCGTTCACTATAAGACAGTGATATATTTAAGACCCAACTTTGATAATAAGAATCTGAAGTTGAACATTGTTCAGCAGCATGAAGAGATTTGTGCTGGAGCTTTTTTACCTAGTGTAAACAAAGGTTCAAGACTAACCTAGATCAGGCGGAGTGCTTCTATTGTAAGAAGTAGGAACACTGGAAGAGGAACTATCCTCAGTACCTTGCTTTCCATGATCCCAATAGACTGAACAAGACAAAAGAGCAAAGAATTGCTGATCGAGGATGTTATATAATAACATCTTATATTTTCTCTATTTATGATACTACTATCTGGATATTGGATATCGAAAGTTTAGTTCATATTTGTAATTCATTGTAAGAACTTTAAGTTAATAAAAAATTTAAAAATAATAAGCAATTCCTGAGTGTTGGAGATGGAAGATCTATTTCAGTTCTAGCAATAAAAATAGTTCAACTTATTTTCAATACTAATATCATTTTTTTAAATAAATATTATTATTGTCCTTTGTTTCTAATAAATATAATCTCTATTGGCCTTTTGGCCAAAGATTGTCAATAAAGAAAGATTATTGTAATATCATTATGAATAATGTTATAATAATGCAAGGATAACAAAGAAATGATATTTACATTTTATCACAGCCAATGAGTATAATGTACACTTCTAAAAAATACCCTAGATTAGATAATATCTCTGATATCTACCTATGGCACTTTAGATTAGATCATATTAATAAGAATAGAATAAACAGGTTGACCGTAGAGAGAATCCTCGAAGTTTGTGATTGTAAATCACTTCCAACCTGTGAGTCCTATCTTCTTGGAAAAATAACCAAGTCACCTTTTATTGAAAAAGGTGAAAGAGCCACTAAGCTTTTAGCTTGAGTACATACTGATGTATGTGGACCTATAAGCACAAGTGCTAGAGGTGGATATTTCTACTTCATTACTTTCACAGATGACCTATCTAGGCATGGGTATGTCTATATGATGAAACACAAGTCAAATTCATTTGAAATGTTAAAATGATTTTGAAATAAAGTAGAAAAATAAACTAAAAAAGATATTAAAACTCTTCGATCAGATCGAGAAGGTGAATATCTATCCAATGAGTTCTTAACATATCTAGAAAAGAATGGGATTCTCTCATAATGGACTCCTCTAAGGATACTACAGCATAATGGTGTATTGGAGAGGAGGAATCGAATCTTGTTGGACATGGTTCGATCCATGATGGGATTTGCTAGTCTACCTATTTTATTTTGGGGTTGTGCTCTTGAGACTGCATGTTTTATATTGGACAATGTTCTAAGTAAATCTATTGTAAAGACTCTATATGAGATATGGACTGGGCGTAGGCCTACACTCTCTCACCTTCGACTTTGGGATTGTCCAACCCATGTCAAACATTAGCATATAGATAAACTTAGACTCCGGTCTAATAAGTGTATGTTTATAAGTACCCCAAGAAAACTAGAGATTACTATTTCTACCATGCTCAAGAATAAAAGATAATCGTCAGCAGTAGGATAATCTTTTTAGAAAAAGAGTTTCTTAGTGAACGAACTATTGCCTTTAAGATTAAACTTGAGGAAGTTCAATAAGTATAAAAGCCAACACCAATAACCAAACCTGAATTAAATTTAATTAGATCAAATCTAGAGTCTAATGTACCTACACCATTAAGATAATTTGGAAGAGTACCATATCAGTCGAACAGATACTATGATTTTTTGATCTAAGATGGTGATCCTATCCAACTCGATGAGAATGATAAGGATCCGATCACCTGCATGGATGCCATGCAAAGACCTGATTTCAAGTAGTGGCTTGAGGCCATAAAATTCAAAATGAAGTCTATGAAAGTCAATGATGTATCGATATTGATTGACCTACCTGAAGGGGTTAAATCCATTAGGTGTAAGTGTATCTTGAAGAGGAAGAGGGGCATAGACAGAAAGGTGGAGACCTATAAAGCCTGTCTAGTTGCCAAGGGATATCATCAACATTATGGTATTGACTATGAAGAGATGTTCTTTCCTATAGAAATGCTCAAATCTATTCGAATAATACTTACGATAGCTGCCTATCTGGACTATGAGATCTGGTAGATGGATATGAAGACAGATTTTCTGATTGAAAAGCTAACTAAAGAGGTGTATATAATACAATCTAAGGATTTCACATCCACAGATGAGTTCAAGGTGTGCAAGCTTCAAAGATTCATTTATAAATTAAAGCAAGCATCTCAGAGTTGAAACATACATTTTGATAAGATGATTAAAATGTGTAGCTTCATTAAGAATGGAGAAGAGTCCTACAATTATAAGTGAGCAAATAGTTTGGCAGTGATATTTTTTATTTTATACGTGGATGATATTCTCTTAATTGAGAATGACGTCCCCATACTGCAAGGAATAAAAATTTGGCTGCCATCTTAGTTCTTCATGAAGGACTTGGATAAAGCATACTATATAGTAGAGATGAAGATCAATAGAAATAGATTTAAGAGGATGCTTGGTTTATCCCAATCCATGTACATAAAAACTGTGCTGAAGAGATTTAGTATAAAAAATTTCAACAAGGGCTATCTTTTGATAGGCCTTGAAATTTCTCTCTTTAAGAAGGATTGTCCAACAACTCCTGAAAAAAGAAAGCATATGAGTAGAATTTCATTTGTTTCAGCAGTGGGATCTATCATGTATGCTACGATATATACAAGATTAGATGTACTATAGTTACTAGGAGTAGTGAGTAGATACCAATCTAATCTAGGAGAGAACCACTGGAAGGTTGTGAAAACTATCCTCAAATATTTGAGAAATACTAATGATCAGTGACTCATTTATGGTGAGTCAAATTTGAACCTTATCAGATTTATAAACTCTAGCTTTCAATCTGACCATGATGATAACAGAAGCATGTCAGGCTATATCTTTATCCTAAACGATGGAGCCATCTACTGAAAGAGTTCGAAGCAGCATACTGTGGCAGACTCTATAGGTGGGCTGAGTACGTTATAGCATCCGATGTTGCGAAGAAAGCTGTGTAGCTGAGAAAGTTCGTCACTAAGCTTGGAGTAGCACTCTCCCTGAATGGTTCGATCCTACTCTACTATGACAGCATTGGTGTCATTGCTCAGGCAAAAGAATCGAAGGCACACTAGTGGATGAAACACATACTGCACCGCTATCACCTAGTCCGAAAGATCTTGAATCGAGGTAACATCGACCTTCAGAAGATCGATAGAAAGAAGAACCTAGCTGACCCATTCACTAAATCTTTGGTGGTAAAGGAGTTCCACAACCACAAGTCGAAGATTGATATTAGATACTATACCGAGTGGCTTTAAAATAAGTAAAAATTGCTAAAAAATATATCCTAAAGCCAATCATCAGTCTGTTGATGATTGTGCTATTTTATAATTATAAATAATTTATTATTGAATAAAATTATATTCTAGTATTTTTCATTATAAAGTCTACATCTTTGAATGAACTTTTTTATTATGATGATTGAAGGGAAATCCTGATTTCCCGATCCAGGTTCGTCCAGATCTGATCAGATCAAGAGATATATTTCAAAAATTTTCTCTTGATCTCAATCAGATCTTGATATGTTTCAGATCTGATTCTTATTATTTTAATAAATAAAATAAAACAAGATAAATTAAATCAAATTTAATTTACCTGATTTGGGTAATCCTATTACCCTGTAGATGATCCTGATTGCAGCGGAAGGTTCTGGATCTAGCCACGCAAGCGCCTGGCCTCTACCGGTATCCACTTGGGTTAGATCTGGAGATCCTCTTCTTCTCTATCACACCTCCAAAAATCAGATCTGGATCTGATCTGGAGGATCTTCAAAACTCTTTTGAAGATCTGCAGTCGTCCTTTTGCAGCAGCGCAGCCTTCTTGCTTTTGATCGCCTTTCCTTGATCTGAATCGCACCAACCAAAGTCCAAAACACCTTTTGGATGTGGAGAGCAAGGGGAGAAGAAGCTATGGCATGGAGAAGGAGGGGAGAGGCAGCCTTGGGGCGTGGGGTTTCTCAATTGAATTGCATTCACTTTTTAATTAGGGTTGGGCGCAGGGTCTTATTTATAGACCTCTTGTGATCCAACTCCTCTTCCTCTCAACCAATCACAACCCTTTGTGAAATCAGATCTAAATCTGATTGGTTGGAATAGAGACCCCTGGATTCCTCCTTAGAGGGCGCCTAAGACCAGTCAAACTGGATTCTTAGTAGAACTCTGATTGGAATCCAAAAGGGAGGTGGAGTCCTTGTCCAACAAGGACTCCTAGGCGCCTCCTACTTGGGCTCACGCCACCCTTGGCGTGCGCCCTTCTCCTTGCCAGGTTCTGGCAAGGGGACAGGCCCCCACCAGCTCTCCAATAGGTGCATGACATGTGGTCAAAAGTCAAAAGGTCAATGGTCAACGTTTGACCAGTCAAAGGTAGACTTTTGACCAAAGTCAAAGAACAAGAAATGGCAGGTGACCAAAAATGGCAGGTAATGTCTTACAAATAAGACAACCATATTCTGACTTGGACAACCTCCAAGTCAGACCCATATGAAGGCCTCTGATTGAGCACAAACTCCTTTGGCTCAGTCAGGACAACTTATTTATGATAGTAAAAGAAGAACGTTAGGTTCAATCGAGTGCTAGCACGATTTCCTTGAACCTAATTGAATCTCATTCAGATCAATTGAACTAGATTAGTTCAATTGATGATCACCAGATTCAAACCCTTATTTGTGTGACCCAGTTAGGTTCAGTTCTGTATGGTAATGGGATATGTCATGATCTCTATCATAGACATCATCGAAACTCCTTTCGATGGATCAGAACTCTTCTGATTCGAACAGCTAGAATGATCGATCATCTAAATCATTCTAATTGCTCCCAAAATCCACCAGTGACACCTAGCAGTATATGGTGGCAACCCATCAGAGCTGAATGCGAACCTCTTGGTGCAGCTACCTGTGTGATTAAGTTCTTCTATCTTGAGCTCCGATCAGATTAGGGTTAAGGTGAACTCGTCAAACCCTAGTCTCTATCATATGATGTAATCATTCGATTCGAGTCCAATGTGAAAATCTAAATAGAAACTCTTTCTATTATTTCACTCTACCATGGCCATGGGATTTCTGGACTTGATTCTCATGATCATCATAGGGCTACTCCTCTACCACCGAGGTAGATAGATCCCATCTTGATGCAATCCAGTTCCTACAATGAACATGCTATAGCCAACATACACCTCAGGATTCCATATGGC
>QRFJ01007191.1:0-55824 GCA_006176705.1 Cocos nucifera
TTAGACGAGATGGGGGGAGGCCCTGACAATGGCCCTAATGTGCCCCTACAGTCCATTAGGAAATAGGAGGAGAACCTCGTCCTAACGTGAGCAAAGTCGAAGACCTCATTCATTTTAGACGAGATGGGGGAAGAGGCCCTAACAACGGCCCTAATATGCCCCTACAGCCTGTTAGGAATAGGAGGAGAATCTCATCCTAAGCGCGAGCAAAGTTGAAGTTAGGAACGGAAGGAGAACCTCGTCCTAACGTGAGCAAAGTCGAAGGCCTCGTTCACCTTAGACGAGATGGGGGGAGATGGACGACGGTCCGAATGCGCCCCCACAGTCCATTAGAAACAGGAGGAGAACCTTGTCCTAGCGCGAGCAAAGTCGAAGTTAGGAATGGGAGGAGAACCTTGCCCTAATGCGAGCGCCCGCGTCAACCTCAGCCAAAGGAGATAAGATCTCCTCCGAGCGATCGGGCCAACCTCGGTTGGAGAGCTTCAACTTCGACCTCGGCTAGAGATAGGATATCTCCCAAGCGACCGTGTCAACCTCAACTGAAGAGCTTCAACTTCAACCTTGGCCAGAGAAGACCTCTTCCGAGTGGCCGAGACAACCTCCACCAGAGATGAGATCGGAGACAACCTCATCCCGAGATCAGATCTCTCCCGAGCGCCCATATCAACTTCGACTGTAGAAGACAATATCGCCCCCGAGGAGCTCAACCTCCGACTTTGATCGCAACGGACGAAGCCTCTCTCAATCTCAGTTGGAGATGGGATCTCCCCCGGACTTCAAGTTCAATATCAACTTTAGCTAGAAATGAGATCTCCCCTAAGCTTCGGCCTGGATCAGTACGGAGCTCAGAAGAAGACTTCGATAGTTATCTTTCCTGCACTTCCTTCCTTCGAATTTTGAACTTGAGAGTGGGGGTCTAATGTTGGAGATAAACTCCGCTCCCACCGAAGTCTAGTTCGATGCTCAGCCTGATGCAACCAGTAGCCGCAGAAGAGCTTCAACAGATGGGCTTTAGCCGAACTGCCGAGCGACCGAGCTCCTTCGGACTCCTCAGTGGTCAAGCTTCAGTCGGATTTTTGCAATCGAGCCGAGTTGATCAACAGTCTGAGCTCCTTCGGACTCCCAACGGCCGGGTCTCAGTCGAAGTCCTTCAATCGGGCCTCAGCCGAGCTCCTTCGGACTTCTCAGCGGCCGAACTCCTCAGCAGTCGTCCCTCGGCCGAACTTTCAGCGACCGAGCTCCTTCGGACTCCTAACGGTCGGGCCTCAGCCGAAGTCCTTCAACCGGGCCTCAGTCGAGTTCCTTCGGACTTTCAACGGTCGGGCCTCAGCCGAAGTCCTTCAACTGGGCCTCAGTCGAGCTTCTTTGGATCTCTCAGTGGCCGAACTCCTCAGCGGTCGTCCCTCGGTCGAACTTCGACCGACCGAGCTCCTACCGAACTCCCCAGCGGTCGAGCCTTAGCCGCATACCTCCAGCCAGACGCCATGGGAGCCGAGCTCCTTCCAAGCTTCCTCTTCAGGAGCCCGAACTCTTCCGAAATGGGCACACGATGAAGGCCTTCAACCCTTCATTCGGCTGGCTTTGCAGCCATCACCATCAGTCCGCCGCAAGCGATAGCGATCCGCTATCGGACGGCGATAACTGTCATCATCAAGCTCTGCTATAAAAAGGATCCTCCAGATACGCTAAGGCTAACCTCTCGAATCTCTAAGCTCTCCTCTTCTTCTCCAAGCTCCGAAACTCATTTCCGAGCACTCAATTCCTGTTGGCCTGAGCTGACTTGATCGTCGGAGGGTCCTGTCGGAGCCACCCCCACCGACTTCGGACGGAATTTTATTTTGCAGGTCCCCGGTGGCGATCTCATCGGCCTCCACTCCAGCAGATTCCGGCGACGATCAGTTTCTGCGTCAACAATATTCAAGATAAGCAATAGTGTTTTTTCATTTTCTGGAGCTTGCCATTGTGCGGAAGAATTTGGAATTTTGATCACCATGCTCCAGCCATGTAATTCTTGATCTTTGTTTCCAAATGATTTCTTCTTGGATGAGGAGGTCATGAAATTTCTTCTACCATCTCTCTTTCTTCCTTCTCAAGTGGACCATTTTCTTCTTTACCATCTAGAGATTGAATTCTTTCTTTGATATTTTTCTTTTTCTTGATAACATTTCCGTTTGTAGCTCTGTTCCATTTTTTAGGTCTGCTCTTCAGAAATATAAGTTTTCTTGATATATTTGTAGTAGCATCCTGTGATGAAGATGCCAGTTTCCACCATTCAATCACCTTTTTTTTTTGAAGCTATCCATTTTCAACCAAAAGTTTTCAAATCGAAAAAGTTTGATTTTTGATTCTTACACATAAGCTGGATCGGGCGATGATCTGATGTAGTCTTAGGTAATGGCTTCAGAAGCTGGGAAGGGTAGGCCTAGGCCAAAAACCATTCTAGGGACGCCAATCTAGGTAAGGTGCAGTATACCAATGAACCCTTATTTGTGCTCTTGGATTCCCCAGGAGAATTAAAAAAGAAAAAAGAGTCTCATTTTCCTGGATTTTGAATGTTGTTCTGTATGTCCATAATGCATCATCTAATTTTAGGGACCAGTCTTTTCTCGATGAGTTGACAGTAGCCTCCAATATCCTTTTAATTTCATGATTAGAGATCTCCACTTGTCCACTTGTTTGGGGATGATATGGTGTACTTACACGATGAGTAACACCATATTTTGTAAGTAGAGAATCTAAATAATGATTACAGAAATGCTTACCTTCATTCATGATGATAGCCCTTGAAAAACCAAAGTATATGAATATGTATTTCTTTAAGAACTTGAGCACACTCTTGGCATCATTAGAGGAAAGTGCTACTTCCTCGACCCATTTGGATACATAATCCACTGCCACTAGGATGTATTGATTTGAATGAGAAGGTAGAAAAGGCCCTATAAAATCTAATCCCCACACATCAAACAGCTCTACCTCAATGATATTGGTTAGTGGCATTTGTTATCTAAAAGAATATTCCCGATTCTTTGACATCGATCACAAGAAGAAACAAAAGTAATAGCATCTTTAAATAGATTAGACCAATAAAAACCACACTATAATAACTTAGCATTTATTTTGCTAGGTCCAAAATGGTCCTCACAATCTAATGAATGGTAGTATTTTAAAATATTTTTAATTTCATCATCAGGCACACATTTTCTAATAAGCTGATCTGGACAATACTTATATAAATATGGATCCTCTCGAAAGTAATATTTTGCATCATGTAAATTTTTTTTTTCTATTGGTAATTAAATTTAGGAGGAATAATATTACATTCCTTGAAATTAATAATATCAGCATACCGGGGTGTGCTAGATGTGACTAATGCAAATAACTGCTCATCAGGAAATGATTCATTAATGGATACTTCAGTGTCCTCAATTTTTTTACCTAACTTTAAGTGGGACAAGTAATCTACTATAAGATTTTCTGCTCCTTTCTTGTCCTTAATCTCCAAGTCAAATTCCAGCAACAAGAGCACTCAATGAATTAGTGTTGATTTTGCATCCTTTTTTTCAAGTAAATATTTAATTACTGATCATGTGCTTAGTATAAACTATTATTTTTGCTCCTATAAGATATGGTCTAAATTTATCAAAAGCAAAAATAATAGCAAGCAACTCCTTCTCTATGGTGGCATAATTCAACTGTGCATCATTTAGTGTCCGACTCACATGGTACACCACATGAAGCCTGTTCCTCTTTCTTTGTCTCAGGACTACATCTATAGCGTAGTCACTTGAATCACATGAGTTCAAATGATAAATTTCAATCATGTGTAGTGATAATAGGAGTTGAGATTAGTTCTCTCTTTAACCTATTAAAAGCAACCAAACACTCATTAGTAAATTTAAAAGGCACATCCTTGATCAATAAATTACAAAGAAGTTTGGTAATTTTGGAGAAGTCTTTTATAAATCTTCTATCAAAGCTAGCATGTCCTAAGAAACTCCTCACTCCTTTAACAGATGTTGGTTAGGGAGATTTCTCGATGACCTCCATCTTTGCTTTGTCCACTTCTATGCTTCTAAATGAAATCTTGTGGCTTAACACTACTCCTTCCTACACCATAAAATGATACTTCTTCCAGTTCAACACAAGATTAGTTTCTTCATAATGCTGTAGAACTTGGAAGAGGTCAATCAAACACATATCAAAAGAAGGATCAAAAATTAAAAAATCATCCATAAAGATTTTAATGAATTTATCAATCTTGTCAGAGAATATAGACATCATACACCTTTGAAAAGTCGCAAGTGCATTACATAATCTAAAAGGCATTCTTCTATATACAAATGTTCCATACAGACATGTAAATGTAGTTTTTTCTTCATCCTTAGGTGCAATAGAAATTTAAAAATATCCTGAATAATCATCTAGGAAATAGTAGAAGGGATATCCAAACAAGCTCTCAAGCATTTGATCAATAAAAGGCGAGAAATGATCCTTGCGTGTGACTTTGTTTAACTTTCTATAATCAATACATACACGCCAACCAATGACTATCTTAGTGGGTATCAGCTCATTTCTATTATTTATAGTAACAGTCATCCCCCCTTTCTTAGGAACTACTTAAACATGGCTCACCCAACTACTATCAGAAATAGGATAGATAATTCCTGCATCAAGTAATTTTATTACTTCAGCTCTAACTACTTTCTTCATATTAGGATTTAACCTACGTTGATGCTTAATTGAAGGTTTGTAGCTATCTTCTATTAAAATTTTATGCATGCATATACTAGAACTAATCCCCTTAATATCATCAATAGACCAGCCTAGTGCTTTCTTATGCTTTCTCAACACATATAGTAATTTTTTCTCTTGTTCAGCAGACAAATTAGTAGATATAATGACAAAAAAAATAGATGAGTCTCCTAAGAATGCATATCTTAAGTGAGAAGGAAGCTATTTAAGCTCAAGCTTAGGGGTTGGCTCAGCCTTTACTGAATTCTCTACTTTCTCAACATCATTTAACACATTAACATGCTCGATTAACTGATCAAATATATTTTCAATAATTTTTTTTTCAACACAATTAATCAAGTCGTATTCAAAATTATCAATTATTTTATAAATAAATTTATTAATCATATTTAATCTAAAACACTCATCACTCTCAAAAGGATATTTAGAAAAATTAAGCATATTAAAAATTACCTCTTCTTGCCCCACTCTTAAAGTAAGCTTATTCTCATGGACATCTATGAGTGCCTTGTCAATTGTAAGGAATGGATGCCCCAAGATCATAGAAACCTCTCTATCTTCCTCCATATCCAAGATAATGAAATCCACTGGGAAGATAAAGTTATCCATCTAGACTAACACATCCTCCACTATGCCTTTAGGATATGTCACTGATCGATTAGCTAGTTATAATAAAACACTAGTCGGTTTCACACCCCCAGCCCAAGCTTTCTAAAAATAGATAAAGGTATCAAGTTAAACCTAGCACCTAAATCACACAATGCTTTAATGAATTTAGTATTGCCAATATTGTATGAAATTATAAAACTCTCTGGATCCTTTAGTTTTAATGGCAACTTGTTCTGAATGATTGCACTGCATTCTTCGGTGAGCATGATTATCTCATGGTCCTCTAGCCTTCTCTTTTTGGAAAGGATGTCCTTCAAGAATTTGGCATAGCTAAGCATTTGAGCTAATGCCTCCGCAAATGAAATATTTATGCATAGTTTCTTGAAGATCTCCAAAAACTTTAATAAGTTTTTATCATCCTTACTTTGCTTAAGCCTTTGAGAAAAAAGAACTGATGGAATGTAGGGCTTTACTGGATCTTTCTTTTTCTCTTTTAGCTTATCTTTGACCATAGTTTCTTCTTGAGCTTGTTCCTTTACTTGCTTCTTTACTGGCTCTTTCCTTGATTGCTTCTCTAGCTATTTTCCATTCCTTAAGGTAATTACCTTCACATGCTCCTTTGGATTTGTTTTAGTATTGCTAGGCAATAATCCTTGAGTTTTGTTAGCTACCATGTTGGCCAACTATCCCATTTGCACTTTCAAGTTTCTAATGGCAGCTTGCTGGTTTTGAAAGTTTGCCTTAGTTTCACCCATGAAATCAATAATGGCCTTGGTGAGAGTTGCAACAAATTCTTCCAGGTTGGACTTCTTTTCTTGCTGTAAAAAATCGGATGGTCCTCTATTCTAATAATTCTATTGTTGTTGCTGATTTCCTCAGAAAAAATTTGGATGGTTCTTCTAGGCAGGCATGTAGGTATTTAAGTATGGATTGTTCTATTGCCTTCCTTAGTTTGCCACATATTGCACTTATTCTTATACTGGAGGCATGAATGAATTATCAAACAGCCAATCTTGAGTAGCATGTTGTCCATTACAGATCTCACAAGCCTACACATGAGTATTGATAGCATTAATAGATAAATGATCTAATTTTTTGAAAATAGTGTCCATCTTAGCATTGAGTGCACTAATAGCATCTATCTCATGAACCCCAATAGGTCTCCTTGCCATGTTTCTCTCATTGGGCCATTTGTAATTATTGTTGAACATTTTCTCCAAAAGATCATAGGCTTCATCAAGCAACTTTTCCATCAATGAACCTCCAGTAGTAGCATCAATATTAATTCTAGTATGGTTATTCAACCCATTGTAGAAGTTTTGCACAACCAACCATTTTTGCAGCCCATGGTGTGGACACCTCTTAAGCAGAACCTTAAACCTTTTCTAGGCTTCATATAAGGTCTTCATGTCGAATTGCACAAAGCTTTGGATGTCAGTCCTCAACTTGGCAGTCTTAGCAGGTGGAAAGAATTTTGCCAAAAATTTTTGTGCTAAGACATTCTAAGTGGTGATCGAGTCAGCAAGAAGAGATTGTAACCATACTTAAGCCTTATCACTAAGTGAAAACGAGAACAGTCTTAGCCGAATTGCATCATCTAACACTCCATTCTGCTTAAGGATATCATATATCTCCAAGAAGTTTGCAATGTATGCATTTGGGTCATCATTGGGCAATCCTCCAAACTGAACTATTGTTTGGACCATTTGGATCAAAGCAGGTTGATCTCAAAGTTGTTTGCCTGCACAAGTGGCCTTATGATGCTAGATGAAGCTCTATTCACAGTTGGCATGGCATAACCCATGTAGTGCCCTGGGGTTTGCCTCTCTAGCAACCTCATTATTTCCTACTACAACTACCTCTCTTCTTAGATATTTAACCATTTTTGGATCTACTTTTACCTTAGATTTCTTCCCTTCTTTGATGACTTTTCTATTTTGTCTACAAGTGCGTTCAATTTCTTAACTTGAAATGAAAATACCTACACACCTGCCTGGAAGAACCATCCAAATTTTTTTTGGGAAAATCAACAACAACAACAGAATTATTAGAATAGAAGACCACCCAATTTTTTATAGTAAGAAAAGAAGTCCAACCTGGAAGAATTGGTTGCAACTCTCACCAAGGCCACTACTGATTTCATGGGTGAAACTAAGGCAAACTTTCAAAACCAGCAAGCTACCACTAGGAACTTAGAAGTGCAAAAAGGATAGTTGGCCAACATGGTAGCTAATAGAACTCAAGGGTCATTGCCTAGCAATACTGAAACAAATCCAAAGGAGCATGTGAAGGCAATTACCTTGAGGAGTGAAAAACAGCTAGAGGAGCAACCAATGAAAGAGCCAGTAAAGGAGCAAGTAAAGGAACAAGCTCAAGAAGATACTATGGTCGAAGAGAAGCTAAAAGAGGAAAAGAAAGAGCTAATAAAGCCTTACATTCTACCAGTTCCTTTTCCTCAAAGGCTCAAGCAAAATAAGGATGACAAAAACTTCCTAAAGTTTTTGGAGGTCTTCAAGAAACTGTATAAATATTTCATTTATAGAGGTATTAGCTCAAATGCCTAGCTATGTCAAATTCTTGAAGGACATCCTTTCCAAAAAGAGAAGACTAGAGGACCATGAGACAGTCATGCTCACTGAAGAATGCAGTGTAATCATTCAGAACAAGTTGCCATCAAAACTAAAGGATCCAGGAAGTTTTATAATTTCATGCAATATTGGCAATATTGAATTCACTAAAGCATTATGTGATTTAGATGCTAGCATTAATTTGATGTCTTTATCTATTTTCAAGGAAGCTTGGCCTGGGGGATGTAAAACTGACTAGTGTTTCATTGCAGCTAGCTAATCGATCGATGACATATCCTAAAGGCATAGTGGAGGATGTATTAGTCAAGGTGGATAAATTTATCTTCCCAGTGGATTTTATTATCTTGGATATGAAGGAAAATAGAGAGGTTCTTTTGATATTAGGATGTCCATTCTTTACAACTGGCAAGACACTCATAGATGTCCATGAGGGTAAGCTTACTTTAAGAGTGAGGCAAGAAGAGGTAATTTTCAATATGCTTAATTCTTCTAAATATCCTCTTGAGAATGATAAGTATTTTAGATTAGATGTGATTAATAAATTTATTGGAAAAATAATTAACAATTCTTAATATGACTTGATTAATTGTGCTGAAGAGAAATTTGTTGAAAATAAATTTGAATAGTTAATCGAGCATGTTATTATGTTAAATGATATTGAGAAAGTAGAGAATTCAGCAGAAGCTAAGCCAACCACCAAGCTTGAGCTTAAACAGCTCCCTTCTCACTTAAGATATGCATTCTTGGAAGATTTATCTATTTTTTTTGTCATCATATTTACTCATTTATCTGCTGAATAAGAGAAAAAATTGATGCATGTATTCTGAAACCATAAGAAAGTACTTGATTGGTCTATTGATGATATTAAGGGGATTAGTCCTAGTATATGCATGCATAAAATGTTAATAGAAGATAACTACAAACCTTCAACTAAGCATCAACATAAGTTAAATCCTAATATGAAGGAAGTAGTTAGAGCTGAAGTAATGAAATTACTTGATGCAGGAAGTATCTATCCTATTTTTAATAATAGTAGGGTGAGCCCTATTCAAGTAGTTCCTAAGAAAGAAAAGATGACTGTTATTATAAATGATAGAAATGAGCTGATACCCACTAGGATAGTCACTGGTTGGCGTGTGTGTATTGATTATAGAAAGTTAAATAAAGCCACATGCAAGGACCATTTCCTCTTACCTTTTATTGGATGCTTGAGAGATTGTCTGGATATCCCTTATACTATTTCCTAGATGATTATTCAGGATATTTTCAAATTCTTATTACACTTGAGGACCAAAAAAAATTATATTTACTTGTTCGTATCGAATATTTGCATATAGAAGAATGCCGTTTGGATTATGTAATGCACCTGCAATTTTTCAAAGGTATATGATGTCTATATTCTCTGACATGGTTGAAAAATTTATTGAAATCTTTATGAATGATTTTTTAATTTTTGGTTCTTCTTTTGATATGTGTTTGACTAACCTCTCCCAAGTTCTACAGCATTGTGAAGAAACTAATCTTGTGTTGAACTAGAAGAAGTGTTATTTTATGGTGTAGGAAAGAGTAGCGTTAGGCTACAAAATTTCATCTAGAGGCATAGAAGTGGACAAAGCAAAAGTGGAGGTCATTAAAAAATTACCACAATCAATATCTGTTAAAGGAGTGAGGAGTTTCTTAGAACATGCTGACTTCTATAGAAGATTTATAAAAGACTTCTCCAAAATTACCAAACCTCTTTATAATTTATTGATCAAGGATGTGCCTTTTAAATTTACTGATGAGTATTTAGTTGCTGTTAACAAGTTAAAAAGAGAATTAATCTCAACTCGTATCATCACTATACCTGGTTGGAATTTATCATTTGAACTTATGTGCGATGCAAGCAACTATGCTATAGGTGCAATCCTGGGACAAAGAAAGGGAAATAGGCTTGATGTACTATGTGAGTCAGACACTAAATGATGCACAGTTGAACTATGCCACCATAGAGAAAACATTACTTGCTATTGTTTTCCTTTTGATAAATTTAGATCATATCTTATAGGAGCAAAAATAATAGTTTATACTGACCACTCGATCAGGAATTAAATATTTACTTGAAAAGAAGGATGCGAAATCAAGACTAATTCGTTGGATGTTCTTGTTGTAGAAATTTGACTTGAAGATTAGAGATGAAAAAAGAGTAGAAAATCTTGTAGCAGATCACTTGTCCCAGTTAAAGTTAGGTAAATTGAGGACGCTGAAGTACCCATTAACGAATCATTCCCTAATGAATAATTATTTGCATTACTCACATCTAGCACATCCCGGTATGCTGATATTGTTAATTTTAAGACATGTAATATTATTTCTTCTAAATTTAATTATCGGCAGAAAAAAAAATTTACATGATGCAAAATATTATTTTTAGGAGGATCCATATTTATATAAGTATTGTCCAGATGAGCTTATTAGAAAATGTATGCCTGATGATGAAATTAAAAATATTTTAATGCACTACCATTCATTAGAGTGTGGGGGCCACTTTGGACCCAACAGAATAGCTACTAAGGTATTACAATGTGGTTTTTATTGGCCTAATATGTTTAAAGGTGCTATTGCTTTTGTTTCTTCTTATGACCGATGTCAAAAAATTAGGAATATTTTTTTTAGATAGGAAATGCCACTAACCAATATTCTTGAGGTAGAGCTATTTGTTGTGTGGGGATTAGATTTTATGGGACTTTTTTCAGCTTCTCATTCAAATCAATACATCCTGGTGGTAGTGGATTATGTATCCAAATGAATCGAGGCAGTAGCACTTCCCTCTAATGATGCCAAAAGTATGCTCAAGTTCTTAAAGAAATACTTATTCACACACTTTGTGTTTCAAAGGCTACAATCATGGATGGAGCTAAGCATTTCTAAAATCATTATTTGGATTCTCTACTTACAAAATATGGTATTACTCATCATGTAGATACACCATATCATCCCCAAACAAGTGGACAAGTGGAGATCTCTAACCGCAAAATTAAAAGAATATTAGAGACTACTATCAACTCATCAAGAAAGGACTGGTCCCTAAAATTAGATGTTGTATTATGGACATACAGAACAGCATTCAAAATACCAATTGGGATATCCCCGTATCGTCTAGTTTATGGAAAAGCATGCCACTTACCTATGGAGCTGGAGCACCGAGCTTACTGGATAATTATGTTGCTAAATTTTAATATGAAAGCTACTGAAGAGAAAAGGTTATTACAACTTAATAAACTTGATGATTTTTGCTTCCAAGCATATGAAAATGCAAGAATTTATGAGGAGATAATGAAAAAATGGCATGATAAATATATTGTGAGGCATGATTTTTTTTTTCTTTCTTACTTGATAGCCTATTTCATAAGTGCACGAAATTGCTCAAGTAATACAATAATGAATAAGAGATCGTTCCCATGAGGATTGAATTTAGTTATCAAAAATGAATGTTGATTCTACTAATATTTGAATGATCGAAGTTGAATGATAATGAAAACTAAAGCTAAAATTAACTCTAAAGAACTCAATGAAAGCTAAATCAAAATTCGATTGATAAAGCACTATGGTATATCTGATTTCACTTGGACCATTTATCAACTCCAGGTATTCTGATTAATAATTCAAATTTAATTATTAATGAAAGGGTCAATAATCTTAGATTATTTAATAATCTCTCATGAGACTTATTAAAAATACTAATTAAAATCAATAATCTATCTTCCAATAGTAAAATAGATTTCAATTAGTTCATTAAGCATAGTGATTATTCTTAAGATCCCATAGGTCAAATCTTTTGCTCTCACTCTAATTATTATTCCCATGATACTTATTATTAACTCCAATTTATAATCTTCCCTTCCAATATCAATTATAAATCGAAATCAATTGAGTACCAAAGATAATAATACTTAAAAGCATTAAATGCAAATAACAAGCAATTGCATTAACAAAAAAATTAATATAGGATCTAGAATTGAAATTAAATTCAAGTTATATTAGGTACCCTAGCCAGAAATTTAGCTTTTCATTATATCAAAATCAAACTCAAGTTTACTTGCAACTGGCAAGGCACTCATAGGTAAGCTTACTTTAAGAGTAGGGCAAGAAGAGGTAAATTTCAATGTGCTTAGTTCTTCTAAATGTCCTCTTAAGAATGATAAGTGTTTTAGTTTAGATATGTTTAATAATTTATTGATAAAATAATTAATAATTCTAAATATGACTTGATTAATTATGTTGAAGAGAAATTTGTTGAAAATAAATTTGAACAATTAATCGAGCATGTTAATGTGTTAAATGATGTTGAGAAAGTAGAAGATTCAGTAGAGGCTAAGCCAACCCCCAAGCTTGAGCTTAAACAGCTTCCTTCTCACTTAAAATATGCATTCTTAGGAGACTCATCTATTTTTTCTGCCATTATATCTACTTATTTGTTTGCTGAACAAGAGAAAAAATTATTGCAGGTGTTGAGAAAGTATAAGAAAGCACTAGATTGGTCTATTGATGATATTAATAGGATTAGTCCCTGTATATATAAGTATAAAATTTTAATGGAAGATAACTATAAACCTTCAATTGAACATCAACGTAGGTTAAATCCTAATATGAAGGAAGTAATTAGAGCTGAAGTAATAAAATTACTTGATGCAGGAATTATCTATCATATTTTTGATAGTAGTGGGTGAGCCCTGCTCAAGTATTTCCTAAGAAAGGAGGGATGATAGTTATTACAAATGATAGAAATGAGCTGATACCCACTAGGACAATCACTGGTTGGCGTGTGTATATTGATTATAGAAATTTAAACAAAGCCACACGCAAGGACCATTTCTCCTTGCCTTTTATTGATCGGATGCTTGAGAGATTGTCTGGATATCCCTTCTACTATTTTCTAGATGGTCATTCAGGATATTTTCAAATTTCTATTGCATCTGAGGACTCAGAAAAAACTACATTTACTTATCTGTATGGAACATTTGCATATGAAAATATGCTATTTAGGTTATGTAATGCACCACGACTTTTCAAAGGTGTATGATGTCTATATTCTCTGACATGGTTGAAAAATTCATTAAAATCTTTATGGATGATTTTTTAATTTTTGATTCCTTCTTTTAATATGTGTTTGACTAACCTCTCCCAAATTCTACAGCGTTGTGAAGAAACTAATCTTGTGTTGAATTGAAAGAAGTATCATTTTATGGTGCAGAAAGGAATAGTGTTAGGCCACAAGATTTCATCTAGAGGCATAGAAGTAGACAAAGCAAAGGTGAAGGTCATTGAGAAATTACCACAACCAACATCTGTTAAAGAAGTGAGGAGTTTCTTAGGACATGCTGGCTTCTATAGAAGATTTATAAAAGACTACTCTAAAATTACCAAACCTCTTTATAATTTATTGATCAAGGATGTGCCTTTTAAATTTACTGATAAGTGTTTGATTGCTTTTTATAGGTTAAAGAGAGAATTAATCTCAGCCCTTATCATCACTACACCTGATTGGAATTTATCAATTGAACTCATGTGTGATACAAACAACTACGCTATAGGTGCAGTCTTAGGACAAAGAAAGAAGAACAGGCTTCATGTGGTGTACTATGTAAGTCGTACACTAAATGATGCACAATTGAACTATGCCACCATAAAGAAAGAGTTGCTTGCTATTATTTTTACTTTTGATAAATTTAGACCATATCTTATAGGTGCAAAAATAATAGTTTATTCTAACCACTCGATCAGGAATTAAATATTTACTTGAAAAGAATGATGCGAAACCAAGACTAATTCGTTGAGTGCTCGTGTTATAGGAATTTGACTTGATGATTACGGATGAGAAAGGAGCAAAAAATCTTGTAGCAGATCACTTGTCCCGATTAGAGTTATGTGAAGAAATTAAGGACACTGAGTATCTATTAACGAATCATTCCCTGATGAGCAATTATTTGCATTACTCACATCTAGCACATCTTGGTATGCTAATATTATTAATTTTAAGGCATGTAATATTATTTCTTCTGAATTTAATTACCAGTAGAAAAAAAAATTTATGTGATGTAAAATATTATTTTTGGGAGGATACATATTTATATAAGTATTGTCCATATCAGCTTATTAGAAAATGTGTGCCTGATGATGAATTAAAAATATTTTAAAACACCGCCATCCATTAGAGTGTGGGGGCCATTTTGGATCCAGCAAAATAGCTGCTAAGGTATTATAGTGTGACTTTTATTAGCCTAACTTATTTAAATATGCTATTGCTTTTGTTTCTTCTTATAATCGATGACAAAGAATCAGGAATATTTTTTTTAGATAGAAAATGCCACTAACCAATATCCATTCTGCTTAAGGATATCACATATCTCCAAGAAGTTTGTAATGTATGCATTAGGGTCATCATTGAGCAATCCTCCAAACTGAACTGTTGTTTGGATCATTTGGATCAAAGCAGGCTTGATCTCAAAGTTGTTTGCCTGCACAGGTAGCCTTGTGATGCTAGATGAATCTCCATTCACAGTAGGCATGACATAATCCCATAGTGCCCTCGGGTTTGCTTCTCTAGCAACCTCATTATTCCCTACTGCAACTATCTCTCTCCTTAGATCTTCAGCCATTTTTGGATCTACTTTTGCCTCAGATTTCTTCTCTTCTTTGATGGCTTTTCTGTTTTGTCTAAAGGTGCGTTCAATTTCTTGACTTGAAATAGGGTTTGATTCAATTCTCACAAGTCGACCCAATTTTTTTTTCCAAGTTGCAATTTTGAAACATTTTTTTTTTTAAAGGAAAAGAGAGAAGAGGAAGGAGAGATAGAAAAGAAAAGAGTTCTAGAGATAAGTCCTAAAGAGTCCTAAATCTAAAGATGAAAGAGAAGAGTGTTTTAATTAGGTTTAAATTTTAATGGTGAATAAGTTAGTACAAAATGGACTATTTATCCTGGGGTTAACTTATTTCTAGATAGCTCCTAATTGTTTCAAGACCGCCTTTAAGCACTCCAAGCCCAAAATTGATTAACTATCTCGGTCAGGTAAGTATAAGATGTGGGAGGTCTCCTGCTTGTTACTTTTTTTGGACACCAACTGAGTTAGCCAGATCAGACAATGGAACCAATTAAAAACAACCTTCTTAAACCACTTGCCTTAGACATCGAGTAGCTAATCAATCCGAATCCGATCTAACTCTAGAGCTTTCATGTCCTATTGAGCTCAAATATCCAAGGGCCAACATCTAATTAATTTTAGATTAAGGTTTAGATTATGCAGGATGAAGGATGTGATTTTTGGACTAAGGAAGGATGATCAAATTTTCATCTTATCTGATTAATGGGTTAAGTGCCCTTAAAGTTAATTATGGAGATGCAATTGCAAAGAAACAAGGTATCCAATCAAGTTTGAATTTTTTTATAATATTTTTTATTATACTATATTAGTTAAGCATTATGAAATATCAATATTTTTTTATTATTATTAATTTTTTATTTTTTATTTTTTTAAATTTTGCAAAAAAGTAAGTTTAAGTAATTAAGTCTAAAAAAAATTACTAAGCTGTAAAAAGTAGTAAATTATTTTAAACTATAAAAAGCAAGAAATATCTAAGAATAATAAGTAGTAAGTTAGTTGTATAAAATAAAATATTTATTCTAGCTAGAAAGCATAAAGATCTACTATATAAAAAAAAAATAAAGCAAGAAATAAAAATTAAAAAGTAGTAAACTATATTTTTTTTAATATCCAAGAAATAATAAAAAAATATCTAGATTACTAGTAAAATCAACTATTCTTGATATTAAAGCACCAATACCCGAGAACGGTGCCAAAAACTTGACAGCCTATTTTGCAAGTGTACGAAATCGCTCAAATAATACAATGATGAATAAAAAATTATTTTCATGAGGACTGAGTTTAATTACCAAAAATGAATGTTAATTCCACTAATATCTGAATGATCGAAACTGAATGACAATGAAAACTAAAGCTAAAATTAATTCTAAAGAATTTGATGAAAGCTGAATCAAAATTCTATTGATAAAACACTGGGATATATCTAATTTCACTTAGACCAATTATCAATTTTAGGTATTTCAATTAATAATCTAAATTTAATTATTAATGCAAGGATCAATAATCTTAAATCATTTAATAATCTCTACTGAGACTTATTAAAAATATTAATTAAAATCTATAATCTATCTTCTAATAGTAAAATAGATTTCAATTAGTTCACTAAGCATAATGATTATTCTGAAGATCCTACAGGTCAAATCTTCTACTCCTGCTCCAATTATTATTCCCATGATGCTTATTATTAACTCCAATTTATAATCTTCCTTTCCGATATCAATTATAAATCAAAATCAATCAACTACGAAAGATAATAATTCTTAAAAGTATTAAGTGCAAATAACAAGTAATTGCACTAACAAAGAAAATTAATACAAGATCTAGAATTGAAATTGAATCTAAGTTACATCAGGTACCCTAGCTAGAAATTTAGCTTTTCATCATATCAAAATCAAACTCAAGTTTACTTGATTAAAAATCTAAAATCATCCTAACAATGAGTTCTAGAAAATAAATTCAAAGCAGATAAGAGAAAGAATTAAAAACTTTGAAAGAATTGCAGAGCCAAATGAATCCTCTCTTATTGCAGAGCCAAATGAATCCTCTCTTCAAATCTTCCAGATGCTCCAAACTCTTCTTGCTTGATTTTTAGCTTTCAAAGATGATTCTTCTCCCCCCCTTGCTGGTATTTTAGGATCCTTAAGTAGGGCTAGTGTTAAGATGGTATTTTTTCATGATTTTATTCTATGTATAACTCTTTTTATTTGGTATAGAATCTCTCTTCCTTTGGATAGGCTTCAAGCAACCACCAGCCATCTACTCCTTATGCTACCCAAATTTTTTGATTTTATTCTAATTTCCATGATAAAAGAAGGAAAGGAGGCATGGTTAATTAGAGGAGAAGGATTCTTTCCTTCTTCAGCCTTTCTGGGTCCACAAAATCTACAAAATAAAGTAAGATTTCAACTGCCCAAATCAGCTTTTCTAAGAATTGATCCCAATTTTTTTTTAAGTTGCTCCTCATGCAAAATTAGTTTAGATTCTATTTTTTTTATCATTTAATTCTTTTTAAGATGGCTCCTTGCTATCCAAAATTTATTTCTATATTGGGTCTCTGTGCCAAGAAAAATTAGGAAGAATCTGGGTGTATCGGATGTTTCTCATTGAGTCCAACATTGTTACCAACTTCAACCTACTATAACTACCTCATCTAGAATCTAAATTCAATTCTATAAATTATGTTCCTTTCTTACTTCTTTTAGAATTCTGTAGGATCTAGTCTTACTCAATTTGGAGTCTGTAGCTTATCTTTTAGAGGTCCTCAAGCCAAAGTATCTAGAATTTAGATTGGTTGACTAGATGAGAAAGATTAATTATTTGATTTATTTCCTGCACCTCTGATTTCTTTTCTGACTGATGATGCCCAAAAGGATGAGGTGTGGGGTCTATTGATATCTTGATTTGATTATTCTTCTTCGAGATGAACTATGATTTTGAAGCAAGACCTTGATGACTCCAGATGACAAATCCTGCTAAATTGGACTCAACCAATTTCACTTAATTTGACCTTTAAAACATGGTTAAGCCCAATTAGGTGTGATCTAGCTCAATTACCTGCAATTGACATGAAATATATCAAGTTCTTATATTTATTAAGTTAATTATTATACCAATTTCATCAAAACTAATAATAATAATTACTATAAAAATGCAACACATCAACATCCTCCACGTGCACATCGCTCCAGGTCTGGGACGTTGAGGCCTGTGAGGACACTGAAGGGTATCAAGGTGGTGGAGGATCGAAGCTATGGCTGAATTCTATGATCCGATCCCTACTCACTCCTCTGGTGGCATCGAGCCATCCCTAAAGGTCAAGGGGGCTGAGAAGATGGGTCATTGCCATACCTCTCAGCAATGTACGTCACATAATGCATCTGCATAGTTAAAAATATATTAGTTGTAATATAAAAATTAGATCCTATAACAACTTAATTAGTAAATAAATTTTAAAGTTTTTACTATGATCCATTGTGATGTAGAATCTAAATAGTCATCAGTCCTCCTAGACTGGTGTGTGGCCCGCCATAACTGTAGCTGATCTAGTGGACAATCCAGCTACTATGCCTATAATAAATAAATAATTAAATTAAATTAATTAAAACATACATATAAGAGTTTTTATAATTCTAGTGAAGAGCTTTGATATTGATTTCTTACAATTCTGTTGGCCATAATATGTGTTTGACCGAGCCATCCATATGTCTGATCAGATCCTGCTGAATAGCCTAGTTCTGCCAGTCCTATGCCACCTATCGGAGTACTCCTCATTGCTCTACTAGTCACAAAGGGCTTGCCATATGTCTGCCTGCATCCAGTGTTCCATGAAGAATATCTCCAATCCGATGGTTACTAAAAATTGGAGTGCTGGATGGCGGACTATCTTAGGCTATAGAGGCCATCTCGAAGCCTCCCTATAGCCACCTCCTTAAAGATCCGATAGCCAGCCTCCTCGTCCTAGGGAGTCTTCGAATCGGTAGTAGTCCTACAAGATAAAAGCAAGCATGTATTTATATGTAATTAAAATACCAATGTATCGAGAATTTATAAATTAAACTAGTTTTGACTTACCAAAAATATCCCCCAAGTTGCATCATGTGCTTCAGACAACCAGCTAGAAAACTTGTTCACCGGCCCTGGTATCAAGCATCGGATGATACCGGTTACCATACAAGATACTCCAAACTCTCTAAACGTGCTGTAAAATTGATTTTGAACAATAAATATTAACTCTAAAATTGCTAGATTAGAATATGGATGAGCTATCTATCCTCCGGTCGAGTCAAAGATGCTGTGAGTCAGGCGGGTCTTTGACCATGACTCTATGTCTATGAGCCGGTCACTGCTGCATATGACAATGGGGTCACTGATGACCCCCTATCATCCGGTATGAGATGTGTGGAACTATGCAACCTGGCCGCATGATCGCTCTTTCCTCGAAAGCTCTATCCTTGGCTAGAATGGCTCCGACCTCTAGAAGACATGATGTATAATATCTAAAAATAAAAATAAAAATCAAAGCAAGTAGATGACCTAAAAATTGGTTCAAATAAAATATCTATTAAAACATAACAAAATGATCAAAATTTAACTTGTGTATAACAAAGATTGTTAGTGAGCATCTGTAAGTATCAGCAGTCCAATGTTTCTCATCCAACAATACATAATAATGTGTTGGTCTGCTGATCTCCTGATTTAAGTATTGTCTAATTCTGATCTAGCAAGTACATGATAATCTCAATACATAAAAATGTGAAGAAGGCTTAGATCTGCTACTAAAAAATAAGGCATTGCGCGTTCCTTTGCACCTTTAACCATGAGGTGGCTGCAAGCCGATTGTCTATGATATAATAGACCATCCAAGCTTGCCCTGCATTGTAAGTTTTTCTATACCAAAGTATAGTGAGATGGATGCAAGTGGTTGTCTGCAATGTAACAGACTATCCAAACTACAACAAGAATAGAATGCATCACCTCCATTTGGGTGCATCATGCATAGGCAGTCATCATAGCCTTTATCTCCAAGCCCCCAACTGCCTCCTCAAGCTACAAACTAGAAATAAAATTTTTATTAAAAAAGTAAAATAATAACTTAAAAATAAAATTCATGTGCTTGCACAGCATAATCATTCTGGTAAGCTCCAAGTTTGCATGCATGAGATGCGTGTCTTGACTATTCCCGTTTACAATGATGTTCTTTACTTATGTAATTATGCTTTTGGGATTGCTACACTCTTAGGGCAAGAACAAACTCGTTGTCTTTATAAGAGATGTGTTAATAAAGAAATGCTTGATAGTGATACAATAATTATCCATTTCATATAGGAGTGGATTTTTGCCAAACTACAAGTATTGGTACCTACATAGGAAGACGTGAGAGACATTATGCACAGACGGAAAGCTTTACTTGTCCAATACATTTACTGATGTGCAAGAGCTTAACGGTAACAAGCTCGAGCATATGATTAGCACATTTGATGAATTTGATCATGGAAGCCCATATAATAATCTTTCATATAGCAACCGCCATAGTCGTGATGGACTATAGGGGTTGGCTATATTTATAGCCTTGCTTAGTCTCTAGGGGGTAGCAACTTTATAGAGGGTAAGCATGACTATAACCATAGCAACCCTATCCATTCATGACTATAACGACTGCAATCTAAAAGATTATTACATGGACATCCATCACTAACTAGATCAAATATCAAATGTGTTAATCATTTGCTCAAGCCATCACCATTAAGCTCTTGCACATCAGCAAGATCTTGGACAAGTAGAGCCTCCAAAGCCCTTGCAATTGTCTCCCATATCTCGATCCCCATATAAGTACCAATGCTTGTAGTTTGGCATTAACCCACTCCTATATAAATGGATAGCTATTCTATCCCTATCAAACTTTATTTATTGACATATTTCTTACAAGGACAATGAGCCCATCCTTGATCTAAGAGTAAGGGACATCATTGCCAAAGGAGCGTGCAGGGCATATCTTGGGCTTGTGTTTGCAATATAGCTTGAATCTTCCCTCAGTTTCGAGTGCTCTACATACCGAAACTGAAGCACGCAAGACATTTCTCGACCTTGTATTTGCAATCCAAATCTTTCCTTAGTTTCGAGTGCTGTGCATGCCGAGATCGGAGCATGCAGGGCATGTCTCAGATCGATGTTTGTAATGTTGCCCGAATCTTTCCTTAGTTTGAGCACGCTGCATGCCAAGACTTTCAGATAGTAGGGCAGGTCTTGGCCTCATGTTTGTAGCTTGAACCTTTCTCAGTTTGAGTGCTCTTCATGCCAAGACCAGAGCATGCAAAGCACATCTCGAACCAGTGTTTGCAATGCAACCCGAACCTTTTCTTTGTTTGAGCGCTCTACATGCCGAGATCGGAGCGTGTAGGGCATATCTCAGATCAGTGTTTGTAATGCTATCCAAACCTTCCCTCAGTTCGAGCAAGCTACATACCGAGATCAAAGCATGCAGGGCACGTCTCAGCCTTATGTTTGCAGCTCGAACCTTCCTCAGTTCGAGTGCTCTTCATGCTGAGATCGGAGCATGCAGGGCATGTCTTAGGTAGATGTTTGCAAAGCAGCCCAAACCTTCCCTCAGTTCAAGTGCTTTGCATGCCAAGATCGAAGCGTGCAGGGCACGTCTCGGACCGATGTTTGTAATGTTTCCCGAACCTTTCCTCGGTTTGAGCATGCTACATGCCGAGATCAAAGCACGCAGGGCACATCTTGGCCTCGTGTTTATAACTCGAACCTCCCTCGGCTCGAGCACTTTGCATACCGAGATCGAAGCATGCAGGGCACGTCTCGGGCCAATGTTTCCAATACTACCCGAACCTTCTCTCGATTCAAGAGCACTACATGCCAAGACCGAAGCTCACAGGGCATGTCTTAGCCTCATGTTTAAATTTTAAAATCTAATTATACTTAATTAATATAATTTTTAAAAAAATTAGTGATGGTATTAGCTATTATTAATACCATCGCTAATACTCACAATAGAAGAAGGCTACCATACAGAACTGAGGCATGGGCTAGCATGCAGGAATTGAGGTACGAGAAGGCACAAGCGAGCAGGGACTAAGGCTCGGGGATGCAGCCATGAACGAGAGCTTGGGAAGGCCGAGAGCTTGCGCTCAGGGCTCAAGAAGGTAGGAGGCAGCCAAAGGTTCAAGGAGGCAGGCTGGGTGCAACCAGGGAGAGATGGCCAGGGGAGAGAGGGGGTGGTGGGTGAACTGAAGGGCAAGGGTTCGAAGAAGGAGGCAAGAGGTAGCCGAGGGAGAGAGGGGGTGGCAAGTGAACCGAAGGGCTGGGGGTTTGGGGAGACAGGAGGCAGCCGAGGTTTCGAGAAGAAGGCAGGAGGCGATCAGCGGGAGAGAGGGGTTGGTGGGGGAACCGAATGGTAAGGGGAGAGGAGGGTGGCAGGCCAGGGTTTTAGGGAGGCAGGAGGCCAGGAGCTTGTGCTCGGGGGCTCGGGGAGGTTGGAGGTGGTCGAGGATTCGGGGAGGTGGGATAGGTGCAGCCAGAGGAAGACAGTCAGGGTGAAGCCACCAGTCTAGAGAGAGGGGATGGCGGGTGAACCAAAGGGCCAGGGTTTTGGAGAGGCAGGAGGCGGCCAGGGGAGAGTAGGGATGGCGGGGAAACCAAATGGCGAGGGAGAGGAGGGTGGCAGGCTAGGGTTTTGGAGAGATAGGAGGCTGGGAGCTCGGGGAGGTGGAAGGCAGCCAAGGGTTCGGGAAGGCAGGCCAGGTGCAGTCGGGGGGAGATAGCCGAGGGGAAGCCGCCGGCCTGGGAGAGAGTGGGTGGTGGGGAAACCAAAGGACTGAGGGTTCAAAGAGGTAGAAGGCGGCTGAAGGCTCGAAAAGCGGTCCGAAGCCTTGGAAAGGTGGGCTGGGTGCAGCCAGGGGGAGGCCGCCGGCCAGGGGAGAGAGTGGGTGGTGGGAGAATCGAAGGACCGAGGGTTTGGGGAGGTAGGAGGCGGTTGGGGGCTCGAGGAGGCAAGCCGGGTGTAGATGGGGGGATCGAGATGGCCAGGGGCTCGGGGAGATGGCCAAGGGCTCGGGAAGGTGGGTTGGGTGCAGTCAGAGGGAGGCCACCAGTCAGGGGAGAGCAGGGGTGCTGAGGGGATCGAAGGGTGGGAGGAGAGGACGATGGCAGTGGGAGATAAAAACTTTGGAGGGCTGGGGTGGTGGAAAAACGAGGACATGATAGGTGGTGGAGTGGAGAAAAATGAGGGGGCGGTGGACGATGACATGGAAAAAAATGAGGGCGTGTGGCAGGGAGGGGGAAAATAAGGTAGGAAGAATATTAGCGATGACATATTCCATCACTAATAACTATTTTTCATCGCTAATATGCAAAAAATATTAGCGACGGAAGTTACTGTCGGTAACATTATTTTTATTGCTAATAATTATATATTTAAAATAATATTTTTAATTATTATTGATGGTATTCTTGTCATGGTTAAAGCCATTGCTAATACCAAATTTTTTTATATTAATTTTTTTGTCCTCCTAAGTCATTTTTTAGATGGTTAAAAATTCAATATTTAATTTTATTAAATTTTTAAACTTAATCTATGAATCAAGTCTTAATTAATTTAAATTAAATTTAATTTAATTATACTTGACTTAATTTGAGGCTAATTAAACTTTAATATTTCAAGTAAAACTTAGATTCAAAGTCTAATTGAATTAGGTTTAATACGATTTCAAATTAGATTCGAATTGAACATAAATTAAAAATTATTTTCTCTTAATTGATTTAAATCAATTTTAATTTGATTAATCTTGACTTAATTTGAGATCAATTAAATTTTATAATCCATGAAGAATTTGGATTCGAAGCCTAATTAAATTATATTTGATAGAATTTTGAATTGAATTCGAATCAAGTTCGAATTGAATTCAAATTAAATCTAAATTAAAAATTATTTTTTTAATTATTTAAATTAATTTAAATTTAATTAGGCTTGACTTAAATTGAAAGTAATTAAGTTCTACTATCCAAGTAGGACTTGAATTAAAAGTTTAATTGAATTAGAATTGATAGAATTTCGAATTGAATTTGAATTGAACCCAAATTAAATACAAATTTCTCCTAATTGATTTAAATAAGATTTAATTTAATAAATCTTGATTTAATTTGAGGTTAATTTAATTTTATAATCTAAATAGCACTTAGATTCAAAGCTTAACTAAATTTAGTTTGATAGAATTTTGAATTAGACTTGAATTGGGTTCGAACTAGGGTTGAACTAATTGAGGATTATTAGCGACGGTAAATACACCATTGCTAAATCTATCACCAATAATATTTTAAATACTTATTATTTTTTTAAAAAATATTAGCGACGGTGGATTTTCGTCACTAATATTTAAAAATATCATCATTAATTTTTATTTTATGTATAAATATTATAAAAAATTTAAAAATTTTAAATAATTTTAATGATGGCATGTAATAAAAAAATTTATTTTAAAATATTTAAATAAAAAAATATTAATGATGATAAATTTAGATTATTAGCAATAAAAATATCACTATCGTTAATAATTTTTTTGCCATCGCTAATATTATTAGCGATGATATTTTTTTATCAGTGTTGCAGTGGTAAAAAGCTTTATTAGCGATAGGATCTGTTGCCGTTGCTAATACCATTGCTAAAATTAAATTTTCTTGTAGTAAATTATTTTATTTAAACTTAAAATAAAATTTAATAATTAAATATTTTATTTAAAATTTAAATAAAATCTAACAAGACAATCACCACCTTCCTTGGGTCGTGGGTGCAGCCCGAAGCCCTCGAAGGTGGCACTGGACCTCTTGGGACCTCCCAAATGATGCCAATTTTCTCTCTCCCTCCAAAGGTCTTGCAGCAGCTGCCAAAAATGGATTCAAGCTTAAGATCACCAGGAAGAGGAACAACAGTTCTTCGGTGCGAAGACCCTTGACTTTAATTAAACTAGACTATATGAGTCCTTTTTTTGTGGGATATGTTGGATGTTTGATGCTGGAAAATGGGACAAGGAAGGAGAAAGGTAGCTGTTTATATAGCTATGAAAGTTTCCATCTTCTCGTTTATGAGTTCAGCAATGGATGAGATTAGCCTTTGTATATTTACATGAAGAAGACTTGGACGGGGCCAACGGCTAGGCCTGAGGCCGGCCCATGTTTGAAGCATAAGGGGTGCTTGACTTGATGGGTTTGGATCCAGAAGGGACAGCGGGGGCTAGTGGAGCATTTCATCAATGAATTATTTAGGAGTGAAAATAGTATAGATATTATCTATATCGATTTATTTTTATATTTAAATTAATTCAAATATGAATAAAAATTTAAGAATCTGAATTTATTTTTTTTTACATATGTATCCATTCTTAGAGCTGTCAAGATGAGCCGGCCCGCCCCAACCTGCCTCTAAACGGAGCAGGTCAGGCTGGCCCATTTAAATAGTGGGTCGAAAAAACCCTAACCTAATCTGACTCGCCGTGAGTTATGGGTTAAACGGGTCAACCCACTAAAATTTTCATTAAAAAAAAATCTGTAAAATAACAATAAAATAAGAATCCAAATGCAATTCAAGCTTAAATCAAAGTTAAATACTTAATACAATCCAAAATAAATACTTAATACAATCCAAACTTAAAAAAATTTAAAGTTCTAATTTTTAAACTAATTTAAAGATAAATCAAAGTCTGGATGGAGGGGCCGAGGCAGGGAGAAGGTGGGCGGACGGGGCCTACCAGCCTGGGTGGGAGGGGGGTGTGGGCTTGTGGGGGTGTCCAGGTGGGGGGCCGGGGGGGAGAAGGCGGCCGTGGGGGGGGGTAGGGGCGGGGAGAAGGCGGGCGGTGCAGGACTGAGGAGTGTGGGGTCGTGGCGTGGGGGTGGTCGGATGGGGGCTGGGGCAGGGAGAACGTAGCCGAGTGGGGGGCTGGGGCGGGGAGACTTGGGAGGAGGGTGGGGCCGTGGGGGTGGTCGGTTGGGAGGGCTGAGGCAGAGAGAAGGTGGTCGGGTGGGGTGGCCAACTGGGGGGGCCGGGGCGGGGAGAAGGTGGTCGGGTGGTGGGGGGTGAGGTCATGGGGGTGGTCGAGTGGGGGGCCGGGGTGGGGAGAAGGTGGCTGGGTGGGGGGCTGGGGTGGGGAGAAGAGGTGGGGGTGGCATGCGCAAGTGGGGGGCGGGGTCATGGGGGTGGCCGGGGCGGGGAGGGAGGAGGGGGTGGGTCGGTGGTCGGTGGGGTTGTTCCTGTTTGAGTAGGACTTACCATGGGTGGGCGTCTGGGCGACACGCTATGGTCCTACGGGCTACGGCATCTGGAAGTAGACGGTCACGTAGATACAGACAGGCTGGGGTTGAGTAGAAAATAAGAATTTAGAAATTTAAAATAAAAAATAATTTTAATATATTTTAAAATAAAATAGATAGGCCAATCCGTTCCAATCTGCTCCGAATCCACCACAACCCGCAACCCAAATGGGGTGGGTTATTTAACCCGCTTCTAAATGGGTTGCTAAAATATGAATCCAACCCGTCCCGTTTATATGGCGGGGTGGGCCAACCCAATATGCCCAATCTAAGTTGACAGCTCTACCCATTCTGTTTAACGTTGTTAAAAAATTAATAGATTTAAATTAAAATGATCAAAATACCCTTAATGGGTAAATATGCAAAAAAAAATATTTTTAAGGGTATACATGTAAATAGCAACTTTGCAAGAGTATGGATGTAATTTTGTATATTTAGTATTCTATATACATATAAAAAATATGAAAAGAATTCAAATTCATTGATTAATGTGGTAGCCTTCATAATTCTGCATTTATTAATTAATATCAAAGCGTCCTACAAGTTGACTTAGAAAAGCACGTGTTTAGATCTTGGTTATCCAATTTCACCTTCATCAATTATTTGCTTAACAATATGCAGTGACTATTACAATACTTTTCATAAGTACTATGATATAAAGAATCAATATTTCAATCGTAATATATGAATGTATGTCCATCACATAATAGTGAAGTATGAAGCCTCCAATTACATGCTTCATCTTTGTAACTCATTATCATAATAGTTGGTTCACTTTTGAAAGCTCTTATACCAAATTTATTAAAAATAGCTAATTGACTCAATGCCAAGTGTTCTTAACTTGCGTATTTTGTTCCCACAGCCATGTTAGGAGTGTCAATGTCAATCTCATATATCTCTTCCTCATACTCTATGATATTTTGATCATCATTACATCAGAATTAGTACAATAAATACTATGATAGTTATTCTTAGAACCATAAATTTCAGTATTTGTTTCTTGCTCCTCATGAAATATAGTTTCATAATTGACCCTAACATAGTCATTATTTTCAATAGCAGCAATTAAGGTATCAATGCCTATGCTAGCTAGATGCTCACTTTCATTTTGCCTTTAGTTCCCCCTTAACTCATCCACTTGAACCTCACCTATTGTAGTTTCAATACTTCTATTTATTTCAATTTGGTCTAGGTTGTATAGTGTTGATTGAGAAAGTTGTATATCATCGACCTCTTTTGTGACAAATAGGAAGCATTCTTTTAAATCTCTGTATACTTCTCAAACAAACTTATCAATTTGTAATCTATGTCTAATATCATGTGAGACTTGGATAATAAATATCTAACCACATACCAAATCTTTATGATCTCTTCAAGGTTCAAGTTGAAGGTATATACTGAATCGTCGTATAGATCCTTATAGCAATAGCAATCAATATCAACTAACCAATTTTTTTATCTCCCAAAGTAGTACTTCATTCATATAAAATTGTTAACATTCTTAAAGTATCCTCTAAATTTCACCTTCAATTTGAATAGTTGCTACTCTATTTCAAGAAGCCTGTACACAAAATAATAAAAATACACAATATACATTGTAAGAAAGAGTGATTATCAATAGAAACTATACTAACAATAGCTACTTCCTCCAAGATGCTATTTAAGTAACAATTAGAAGCAACAGAAGATATATAGGACGGACTACTTCATTATAAATATTATATTAGTTTATATTCTGTTCTAGCAATTAAAAATGGATGGCATTTCATATTCCTTATCATCAAAAGTTCACATCTAAAAATTGGAATTAAATAAAATATGCTATACTATACTAATGTATATTTTCTAACACTTTGCAATAATATCCCTTTATTTTTTCTCATATAGCGTAGGGTTTGATTGAAGAGGGAAAAAACTCGAAGGAGAGGAGGTTCAATACAAGTTGCTCAGATTCTAGCTACAAGGAGAGCTCCGACAGCATGGAAAAATTTGGCGATAAGGAAAGCTCTAATGGTGAAGTGATCTTCGGTGGCAAGCAACTGGCGTAACTCTGGTGGGTAAACAATAGCAATTAGTGAAGCCTGTACGCAGTGGAAGTAGAACCTCGATCTTCGGCAAAAGAGAGGAGTGGCAAAGGAATCTCCAGCCATGGGAAGGTAGAGACAATGAGAATTTCGGTGAAGGAAAGGGATCGGCAATGATAAGGGACTTGGACAATGAGCGGTGGGAAAAGGACTGATGAAGGAAAGAGAGGGTGAATGGCCAATGATGGAGGAGAATCAATTCGATGAATATGGGTGCAAATGAGCCGAGCTGCTTGTGGGCTATTCGAGTTTAACTCGAATTTAAACTTGACTTGACCTAATTATTATCAAGCTAGAGTAAAATTCGAGTAGCTCGAATAGCTTTTTGAGTTGAGCTCAACTAGCAAGATACTTAGCTCGAAAACTTGCAAGCCTACTTAAATTTATATATATATTAAATCATATTATTTATAATTATAATATATATTATTATATATATTATTAGCAAGTTAGGCTGGATTTCGAGCTCAAAGTAAAGTTCAAGTATGGCTCGGTTCATATTCGAGTCGAATCGATCTCGAGCTTTGCCTATTTTTCATCGAGCCGAGTCAAGCTTGGGATATTAAAGCTTGGTCAAACTCAAGCCAAGTTTCGAGTGTAAGTATTTTGAGTTGAGTCGAACTCGAGCTTTCAGTTACTCGACTTGACTCAACTTGATTGCACCCTATTGATGAAGATTAGGAAAGTAGGATTATTTTTCCAGTGATTTGGAATAGCATGGTTTTAGGGATTTGAAACAGAGCATCCAGTAGAAGTAATCACGAGTGAAGATGACGACAGGTCAGGTTTCCAACACTTAATTAATTCAAAGGTAAAAACATAGTTTGACAAATCCTAATTAACTTTCAAAATAAATAGAAATGGTTTTCAATAATGGTGCTAAGCGAATCATTATCTCATGGGCACTTATGCAAAAATACTATTTGACATGAGGATATGTATGCAAATATTATTTTTAGGAGGATATTCATATAAATTTAAATTTTTAGAAGGGTATATACATGTAAAAAACCCTATTATATATCATTATATTATAAGCAATAGGTATTATGGGAGGGCTAACTCTTTCAAGGAATAAAATGTCTCCTTTTTTCCTCCATTTATCCATATATAACATTCAAACAACATAAATTTTTGCACCGGTCAGCATCTAAACACACAAACAAATTTAATATAATATTTGCTTGGGTAGCAACATGTTCTCCAAAAAAATATATATATAAGGTTTAAACCTTCCGTTCCAGTATGACCTTTCTATACTCTATAAACCGATTGTTGTTCCAAGCCTAGAAATGTGGGAAGATTTGCTAAAGTTCAGGTAATAGCACCAAACTGTATTTTATTGCCTTCCAACATAAAACAGTATTGTTATTATATTTTCAGCCAAATATAACCAAGATAACAAATACGTATTAATATCACCGTAGTTTAGGGTTCTTCTAGTAGGTTCCTTGCAACATCCACATGCACATGCATGTGTATATAAGAGAGAGAGAGATTCATCAAACTTTATATTCTATTTTGCACACCTATTATTTCTCAAAAAAACTTCTTACACAACTTCTATGAATGTAATAATTTATCCTATAAAAGTTCCCAATTATACTAAAAATGTAATAGAAAGAAAATAAAATAAATTCAAGAGGAAAAAATGTGTCAGAGTAGCACTAGCAAAACATCAACTTCAACAATATATATATATATATATATATATATATATATATATATATATATATATATATATATATATATATCTTCTTCTTTTTTGTATGCATTTAAAGAATGAAAAAGATGCATGGAGAAATGAAGGTAGAAAGAGCCAATGAGGGGGCAAGGACCACCTCGGTTCCCTGGATTGTGGGGGCAACCCAAAGCTCCCGAAGGCGCCAACAGACCTCTTAGGACCTCCAGAATGTTCTCAGTTTCCTCCGGCATCCACTCTCCTTCCAAAGGTCTTGTAGTAGTTGCCAAAAATGGATTCAAGCTTGAGATCACCAAGAAGAGAAACAACAGCTCTCTGGAGCAAAGATCCAAATAATTTGAGTCATATGACTAAATTTCACAATCAAATAATTTATGAGGAAGCCTCAAAATAGGCTACATACTTTATTCTATTGTAGATGTAGTGATAAGATTTTGTTTTACACTCATCCAAGATACTGCACAGCCTATCAATAGTTTAAGTTGACTAAGACACTTCTATCGAGCAATATATCATTTACATATAATATCAAAATTATAAACTTTCTTTCATTGATCTTTAGATATGTACATTGATCAATAATATTTTCTTTATACTCAAAAAGAATAGTTATCTAATTAAATTTGAGAAACTACTATTGAGAACCCAACATCCATATGGATTTCTCTAGAGTGTACATTATATATCTTTTTTACTAACAATGAAACCTTTAGGTTATTTCACATAAATTTCATTCTAGATTACCATTGGGGAAGGCCGCAGATCTCCAAAAGATTGTCCCTTAACATGTTTCTAATGGTGGTTAGACTATTGGTTCTACAGTAATATGGTGGAACTTGATAAAATAATAATTTCTCCTTAATATTATTTTATGAGGCAAATTATTTTTTAAATTTCTTTAAAAATAATATCTTGAGATTATCCACTCACACCAATACTATGATCCTCTAAAGATAGGATTGGTGTGTCTAGAGATTAACTGAATTTTTTTAAAGACAACATCATGATTAGAAGCACAATTTCTTCTAATAATAGGATCCAGTTATATAATTTCTTCAAACTCAAATAATATCGTTCCATAGCCTAAAAATGTGGCAATATTAGCTAGTATCAGCACCAAATTGTGTTCTATCGCCCTCTAACATAAATGAGTACAAGCTATTCTATTTTCAGCCTAGGAGAACCAATATGAGTTAATATAGTAGTTTGGTTTATTGTAGCTGGTTCCTTGCAACATTGACACGTGCATGCATATACGTAGGAGAAAGTGGGGAGGGAGGGAGGGAGGGAGAGATGAAGGGAGAGAGAAATTTATTAATAACTTTAGTCACATTTTGCACACATATTATTTCTTTAAAATATTTTACAAACCTTCACGTACGTCATATGAATATAAAAGTTTATCTTGTAAATGTTAATTTCCCAGTTATACAAAAAAAAAAGAATTCAAAGGGAAAATATATGTGGTAGAAGCACTAGATGGCCATAGTTGTTGGGTTCCATCATTTACCTGCAGCAAAACATCAACTTAAAAGAAAATAAATAACAAATATCTCTTTATTATACATATTTAAAGTAAGAGAAAGATGGTATTGGAGTTTCAATAGAAAAACATCAATGACAGATACGTCATATAAACCATAACCCAAGAAGATATGTTTACATAAGAATATATATATAGCAGTAGAATATAAAATACTGATCTTCAGCCATAACGATGAATTTTTGAGAGTTTCTTCTACCTTATGAGCAATTCTATGTGATGGGTATAGGGTTTTTATGAATTGCTTAAGTTAAGGATCATCTATCTTTTTTTATAGACCTTCATCCCATTAAGGAAGTTACAACTATTTAGCTACCAAATCTTATCCCTCAATGAGATAACAGATATCTATTATAGGAGATAGTGTTGAGGACCAATTATTTTATTTAAATTTAAAATAAAATTCAACAACTAAATATTCTATTTAAAATTTAAATGAAATCCAACATTTTTTCTCTTGATCCAAACAGCATTTATTTTATGCATTCGTATATCCATAATCCACTATCATAGACTTAATCAAGGATAAACTACACGAATCATGGTGGTAATTAAGTTCTTTGGTCAATCAAGTATTACCTTTCATGCATTATATTGTAATTCCCTTGTCTTAATGTGTTTCGCATTTTATGAATAAGCCTTAAATGCTTATTTGGATCTTTATAATGATATTTGTCATTCTCAAACATATATATGTATACAATCCAAAAGAAAAAATAAATAAAGGAATGGAATTTCATCACACACATGTGTCAAAGAAATCTAACACCTCAAAATTAATTAAAAATGACAATTCCGAACTAAGTCCCATATGGATCACATGACCCTTAAACAATATTGGTGGCATGCCTTTTGTCAAAGGATCTGCAATCATCTGTTCAGTGTTAATATGTTCAATGAGCACTTTATTTAATTTGATTTGCTCTTTGATAGCTAAGTACTTTATATCGATGTATTTACTTTGACTTGCACTTTTGTTATTCTTAGCCAAGAACACAGCAGCTGAATTGTTACAATAAATTCTCATTGGCTTAGAGATTGAATCAACAATCTAAAGTCCAAAAATAAAATTTCTTAACCAAACATCTTGTGAGGTTACCCCAAAATAAGAAACAAATTTAGCTTCCATAATAGAGGTAGCAACTAGTGATAACTTTGCACTTCTCTAAGATATAGTTCCACTAGCAAATATAAAGATGTATCCTAATGTTGACTTATAAGAGTCAACACAACTAGCCAAATCAGAATCTGAATATCCAACAACTTCCAAATTGTCGGCCCTTTTATATATAAGCATGAAATTTTTGGTACCTTAAAGATACCTCATAACCTTCTTTGCAGCTAAATAGTGGTCTAAGCCGAGGTTACTTTGATATCTACCCAACATTCCTATTGCAAATGCGATGTCCAGTCTTGTACAAACCTGAACATATATTAAGCTTCCAATAGCTAAAGTATAAGAAATATTCTTCATTTGTTCCTTTTCAAAATTATTTTTGGGACACCGATTTAAATTGAACTTGTCACCTTTCACAAGAGATGCTACATTAGGTAAACAATCTTTCATCCGAAATCTTTCAAGAACTTTATTTATATAGGATTTTTGAGACAAACCCAAGATATCCTAAGATCTGTTTCTATAGATCTTTATGCTAGTGACATAAGATGCTCACCCATATCTTTCATATCAAAATTTTGAGACAAAAATTGTTTCACCTCATATAACAATCTCATGTTATTAGTTGCAAGCAAAATATCATCCACATATAAAATAAGAAAGATAATTTTACTCCCACTAATTTTATGGTATATACATTGATCCATAATATTCTCAACAAAATCAAATGAAGAGATCACATTATGAAACTTTAAATACCACTGACGGAGGCCTGTTTTAGCCCATAAATAGACCTCTTAAGCTTGCAAACTAAATGGTTACTAGTATATGAGATGAATACTTTAGGTTGTTTTATATAAATCTCTTTCTCAAGATCACCATTGAGGAAGGCTATTTTCATGTCCATTTGGTGTAATTCTATATCAAAATGGACAACTAATGCCATGATGATACGAAAAGAATCTTTCTTAGAAACAAGAGAGAAAGTCTCTCTATAGTCAATTCCTTCCTTCTGAGTGTACATTTTAGCAACAAGTCTGGCCTTATAGCGCTCAATGTTGCCTAATGAATCCTTCTTGGTCTTGAAGATTCATTTACAGCCTATGGCTTTTGCTCCATTAGGCAACTCTATAAGGTCCCAAACTTGATTACTTGCCATAGAGTTCATTTCATCTATCAAAGCATTATACCATAATTTGGACTTATAACCATTCATTACTTGTGAAAATATCACAAGGTCATCTTCTACACAAATGTCACAATTAGATTCTTATAGGTACACCTCATAATCACTAGAAATTACATGTTTTCTTATTCTAGTTGATCTCAATATTGTAGCATTATCCTCTTATGGAGGATGTTGCACAACAGGATATGTCCCTTCAAGAGACTGTTCCCCGACAAGATCTTCCAAAATATTTTATGGATCATTAAAAGTTGGTTGTTCAATACTTATCCCATCTGAATGGGCATCATAAAGAATAATCATTCTATCATATGATTATCCTCAAAAATTATATTTTTAGATTGATCACTCCTACTATCCACATTATTTTCAAGAAACTTAGCATTTCTAAACTCTACAAATTTGATGGTATGGGAAGAACAATAAAACTTGTATCCTTTAGACTTTTCAGCATAATCAATAAAATATGCATCAATAGTTCCTAGGATCTAACTTCCTTTTCTATGCATTATAAACCCATATTTCAGCTGGACAACCCCAAATGCATATATGATTCAAACTTGGTTTCCAATCTTTCTATATTTCAAATGGCATTTTAGAAAATGCCTTAGTTGGAACTCGATTTAAAATATACAGTTGTTTCAAGGGCTTCTCTCCATAATGAAGTAGGAAGTTTGCAATTGCTTAGCATAATCCTCACCATGTCCAATAACGTCCAGTTTCTTCTTTTTGCTACACCATTTTAGTCTGATGAGTCAGGCATAGTATACTGTACAATAATACCATGCTCTTCAAGAAACTTGGCAAATGGACCAGATGCTTGTTCACTTCTTGTATACCTACCATAATATTCTCCACCTCTATTCGATCTCACAATTTTAATTAATTTTTCACATTATTTTTCTATCTCTGCTTTATAAACCTTAAAAGCATCACTACCACAAAAGGATGCTATGGCAGTGCATACTATGATAGAAGTTTTGAAAATCGCTGCAATAGGATCTATGATAGCAGCTACAAAGAATCACTGCCATAGGTCCAACCTATGGCAGCGGTTACACTGAACCGCTGCCATAGGTCCAATATATGGCGATGATTTATCATAACCGTTGTTATAGATCAATTTATGGTAGCGATTACATATAACCACTATCATAAATTAAACCTATGCAGCGATTTAAAATAATCGCTGCAATAGATCGACCTATAGTAGTGGTTCAGTATAACCGTTGTCATATCTTTTTTTATATTTTTATCCTAAATATTATATAATTTTAAAATTTAATGTCCATCTTCAACATTCATTATCTAAATAATTATCATTAGAGTGTCGTTACAAAAGATCGCCTTGATCCAATGGCCCTAGCTTCAGCGATCAAAAAAATTTGATTTTGATGATTATGAACGATGATGCGATGATCTGATAGATGAAGACCTCCGATGGATCCAAAAACTGGCAACAATGATCTCGGTGATGTTTGTAGCATACTATCAAAATTTTACTTTAATTGGATATCATTATTTTGATCAATTTAGTATAGAATAATTTCGACCATTAAATGATAAATAAGTGATCAAAGGACCAGATGGCGTTTGATAAGTATCATAAATTTTCTAATAAAAAGTATAAATTTATTAATTAATTTATATTAATATTTTAAATAATAATAAAATAATAATAATATAAAAATAAAATTAATAATAAAAATAATAAAAATTAATAAATAATAATAATAAATAATAATAAAATAAATTAAAAAATAAAATAATATATATATTAAAACTAATAATAAATAAATAAATAAAATATTATTATCAATAAAAAGAGCTCATTTTTTTGGTCATAATGAAATAAATTTAGAATGAATCAGAGTTAAAATGGATCCAATATGAAATTTTAAAAAAAATAAAAAAATAAAATAAAAATGAATTGGCTCAGTCGACATAGCCAACATGCTTAGCCCAACCATAGAAGCTGGTGCGTCCTAGCCAGCCGACGTGCTAACAAGCCAGCCCAGCTAGAGAAGCTGGCCTACCAGCCCAAAGCCCACGCGTATCGCTAGCCCACCAACCCAATTCCACTCTAGCACTAATGTCAGCAGACTACGCGATCTATAGTAGACCATCACTAGCTCAGCACCAGACAACCAATCAGAGGATGCCGCATGGCAGGCCAAGATCCTTAAAAAGTCTATAGAAAATTCATCGTGGCGTACAGCTGCAGTATTGTAATTTCACAGGCCAAGGTTGGTGCTGATTGGTCAAGGTCTACGGTACATCCAGTCCATGCGATCCATAGCTATAGTAATGGCATGATCGGATGGTACGGTGGATTCCAGTCAAGATCAGATGGCTATGATTTTTTCAAGCTTGATTCGATTTCCAGCGCTCGCTCCTCACGCGATCCGACGGCTATGCTTGCTTCAGATGCAATCCAATGGCTGAAATCACTCCCGATGGTGATCCAAACACTCCAGACATGATCCGATGGCCCAATTTTCTCCATCAAATGCGATCCAATGGTCGGAAATATTTTCCAACTTGATCTAGGCTTATTGATGTCTATTTTTGGTATTTTTTCAAGCATCGAATCACCATCTGACGGTCAGAATACACAAGGACTTCATAGAACCTCTAATCCAACGATTTTCTACTATTTTCTTCAACAAATTTGGATCTATACCAAGTATTTAGTCGCACATTGCCTATAGAAAAATCCTCCAGCCTTCCAACACCTATTTAAAGGATCTCGAGCCTTCAGAAATTAATACATCTGATCCAGAAGAAGCCACGATAAAGGGTTGGAGTCAGGCTTTGGTTGAAGGTTACTTCGAGGTAGACGATGCCGAGAAGAAGAGCCAGACTTCTACACCATCTCCATACCACTGCTGATCTAAAGATTAAGAGTTTTTTTATTTTTATTTCTTCTCTTTTTAATTATTATATTTAAATTCTAAGTTTTAATTTTAATATAAAAATTAATTTATTACTCTTTTAATTTATGTTCTTTAATTTATGTTCTTTTAATTTTGCTTTTTTATTTTAATTGCTCTTTAATTCCTTTGTAAGTAGATTGTAAGATCTAAATAGTAGATCTTAGTATCAAAATTTAATTCTTCTGCATCATTTAATTTCTGCAATTTTATTTTTCAACTTCAAAAAATCTCTTCTCCTTTTTTTTTCATAAAAAAATAGATCAAAGATTTCAAAAATTAAATCATTGCCTTTCTATGGATTCAACCCGACTTGCGACTATTTACGTGCTCTTAATTATTTTAAAAGAAGTTGGACTAAACTAATAATTATAATATTTTAACCACGATATCGTGATCTATCAAGTTTTTGGTGCCGCTACCGAAGAGGCATATAAAAAAAATTAAAAATTTTGATTTCTTTGATTTTCTTTTTAATTACTATTTTCTATCTTTTTCTTATTTATTTTGTAGATAAAAAAAGGAAGAAAAAAGGGAACAAAAAGATTAGGGCAAGAAGGAAACTTTCAATCCTATTTGATGAGATCAATCCTAAATCCTAAATTTTTTATTATTATTATTTATTTTATTCTTAAATTAATTAAAAATTATTCACTTAAATCTAATTAAAAATTTTATGATAAGATTAAAAATTCTAACTGCTTAGAGCATACATCATATTAGTTTTATTTTTATTTTTATTTCTTTTGATGATTGCTGAAGGCAAGATAAGCTTCTAAAATTCAATTAGTTATATGCATCGTTTAAATTGCATAAAACCCCTTGCTTGAAAAAAAAAAATTTTGTGCGTATTCATATTAAAATAAATTAAAGGCACAATCCAATTAATCAAGATAAGGTGAAAATTTAATCATCCTTCCTTGGTCCACAAACAACCAACCAGCATCCATCATTGACCTAATCCTCTAAATTAAAATTAATTAGACATCAACCCTAGGAACTCATGCTCAATAGGACAAAGAATCCTAAGAGTTGGACTGGATTAGGGTTAGTCAACTTAACTGGTGTCTAAGAAAAGTGGTTCAGGGATCACATCCCGAAGGAAGGTGATTTATAATTGATTTCATTAGCTTATCTGGGCAAGCATAATTGGTGTCTAAAATAAGCAACGAAGGGACTCCCATCAACCTTACAGCTGATTCTCTACTTGGAGGGCTTAAAGATGACCTTGGCAGTTAGGAGTTATCTAGATCTAGGATAACTCTTAGTCAGGATTGCTTGTCTAGCTTGTTTGCTAATTAACATTAAACATAATATAATTAATTCTTCTCTATCATCTCTAGATTCAGGACTCCTTAGGACTCTTTCTTAGAACTCTCTTCTTTCTCTTCTCTTATCTTCTCTCTAAAAAAATAATTAAAAAATATAAAAAATATATTTATAAAAATATTTATAAAAAACTTTAAATTAGGGTTATACTAGTACATGCATGGTAGAAGATCGCTATTACCTGACCTAGTTAAACCTAATCTCGAAATTGAATGACTGATTCCTATAAAACCTGAAAATCAAATGGCTAGAAATAATGGAGAACCACCTAGGTAGATGAAGGAATACTTTATTCCTTCTACCTATAACCCATCGACTTGCATCTAATTATCAGATATCCCTGCTAGCTATTATGAAATCAAGTTGACCATAATCTAGATGCTCCCATCTTTCTATGGGAATACTAATGAAGACCCTTACAAACATCTGGATAAATTCTTAGAAATCTGCTCCATGGTAAAACTCCAGAATTTTTTTAATGATGCCCTTAAGCTGACTTTGTTCCCTTTTTCACTAAAAAATAAAGCCAAGTATTGGCTTGGCACAATAGAAAAATCAATTCAAACATGGGCAGAGATGTAACATGAATTTCTTAAGAAATTTTGTCCCATAGATCGAGCCAACACTATGAGGCGAGCTATCACCAGATTTGCTCAGTTTCTAGGAAAACAAATTCATGAATCATGAAAAAAACTTAAGAAACTTCTTAGAAAATGTCCACACCATGATTTATCTAAGTGGTAAATTGTCCAAGCATTTTATAAAGATTTAGGAAAACAATACAAACAAATGGTAGATGCATCCTATGTTGGGAACATGCGCTTTTCCCACATGGATCGACGTGGCCGTCGGTGATTAGCCAAGCAACAAGGAAGTACTTCTCAGAGATTAATGCAGAAGTACGGTCAAATAAATCAAGGAATAGAAAAGAAGAGAAGAAAAGAGCTTTTATTCAGTATATTTCAGCACACTTACAACCTTGACCTATTTTCAGTATATATACTTTACAAAGGGTCAAGCCCAAGCTTATAGAATAACTCCACAAATTCAAACAATCCACATACACAAAATAATAACCCATGAAAACTGAGTCAACCTGATTTTAGACTGAGCCGGCTAACCTGCGACTGGGTCGGCTCAGTCCCAGACTGAGCCGATCTAGTTATGTACCATGCCAATAGTCCGAAAATGCTGCTCTCTATCTAGATTTTTCTCTGAGACCTAGCCGACCCAGTCCTGAACTGAGCTGACCCAGTTTCCTAACTAAGCCAGCTCAGTCTCAGTGTGAGCCGACCCAATTTTTGAACTTTACTATTAAGACTGATTCTTCTCCCGGCTCGCTTCCGTCTTTCCATGACCTGTCTTCTCATATTTTCAAGACTTGGGAGTGCCACTTTTTAGCTCACATTCTCCACCTTGGTATTTTCAAGTCCTTGTGAACTCATCTCTTCTCAACATATCCATCCGTGCCACACATCTCTGAAAGCTATCTCTGGGGAGTATCCTCGTGAGTACATCAAACTGATTCTTCTTAGTATGGACCTTCATCAGTTCCACTTCACCTTCTTCCATCTCTCTGATCCTGTGGTACCTCACATCTATATGCTTTGTGCGTGCATGATAGACTGGGTTCTATGCCAATAATAGAGCACTCTGATTATCACTGAATAGTGTAAGCTTGCTCTGCTCCACCTCCAACTCATCAATTAGCCTCTTAAGCTAAAGGGCTTTCTTTGTAGCCTCCGTTATCCTAATGTACTCGACCTCTGCAGTAGATAAGATCGTAATTCGCAGAAGGATTGATCTCTAAGACACCGGTCCATCATATACGTAGAAGAAGTATCCAGTAGTAGACCTCCTTGTATCAAGATCATCGGCATAATTTGTATCAACAAATCCTTCCAAAGGACCTGAACCTTCACATATCTTTATAGATTGTTCTCCAAATCCTCCTGGCTACCCACCAAACACCAAACCATAATCCCTTATTCTATGTAGATATCTCAATATCCATTTCAATGCTTTCCAGTGTTCCTTCCTAGGGTTAGCCACATATCTACTAACTGTGCTCACAACATATGCTATATTTGGTCTACAGCATACCATAGTGTATATCACACTACCTACAGCATTTGCATAAGAGATTCATTCCATGTACTATCTCTCCTCTTCTAATTGGGGGCACTATAACTTGGAGAGAGACATATGGCATGGCAATGGCGTCTTTGTAGGTTTGGCCTTCTCCATCCCAAACCTCTTCAGAACCTTCTGGACATACTTTTCTTATGACAAATGGAGCACTCCTTTACACCTATCTTTGCAAATCTTCATTCTAAGGATTTTCTCAGTTGGATCCAAATTTTTCATCTTAAATTCAGATGATAATATCCTTTTCAACCTTTACACAGCATCCGTGCTTCTACTAGCTATGAGAATATCATCTACATACAATAATAGGTACAGGGCATCTTTCTCATCTACATTCTTGATGTAGACACAATAATTATGTTCACATCTGCTAAAACTCAGTCTCAAGATAAAGCTATCAAACCTTCGATACCACTGACGAGGGGATTGTTTCAAGCCATACAAAGATTTTTTAAGTAAACACACCTTTTCTTCCTATCCCATCTCCATGAAACCATCTGGCTGCTTCATCTAGATTCTTTCCTCCAAAGTCCTATGAAGGAAGGCCGTCTTTACGTCAATCTATTCCAATTTTATGTTATGCTATGCCACCAGTGACAGTAAAACTAGAATAGATGTATGACGCACCATAGAAGAAAAAATTTTTGTGTAGTCAATTTCTTCCCTTTGTAAGTATCCCTTTGCTACCAACCTTGCTTTGAATTTGACTCCATCTTATTCTGAAGGTGCTTCTTTCTTTGTGAATACCCACTTTGAGTCAATAGGTCGAGCACTCTCTGGAAGATCCACCAGCTGTCATGTCTGATTCTTCTCAAGTGATTCCATCTCCTCCATCATGGCTTGCATCCATGAATCATGATCCTTACTCTCTATGGCCTCTGCATAATTCTCTAGATCTCCATTAGCAGTGATGAGTGCATAGGAGATAACCTCATCAATGCCCTATCTGACCGATCTCCTAAGAGTATGCTAGGGCTTGTGCAAAGCCACTCCCACTGGCACATCTCTGCCTGATGTCTGTGGCTGCTCTTGCACATCTGTCTAAACTGTCGACCCTCCATGCTGATTTTCAATCTGAGATAATACTTTTCTGCCCAGCTCCACCTCAACAGGAACACTTTTGTAAGTGGATGTAACATGCATGCCATCATTCTCTGACTGGCCACCACTGTTCACCTTTATTTTTTTAGTTCCATCTATTTCAGACCTTCTCAAGATGTTCTTCTCATCAAAGATAACATTCCTGCTGATCACTGACTTCTGTGCCTGAGAGTTCCACAGTAGGTACCCCTTGACTCCTTGTGGATACCCTATGAATGTCATCTTTTAAGATTTTGAATCCAATTTGCTCCTCTCAATTGCCTCCACATGTGCATAGACTATGCAATTGAAGACTTTTAGGTGGCCAAGCTCCACTTTCTTTTCACTCCAAACCTCTTCTAAAATGCCTCCATTCAGCCTATAATGAGAGGACCTATTCACAAGAAAACAAAAAAAGGTTAAAGCATCACCCCAAAAGGACTTTGGGAGTGATGTCTGCAGTCTCAAACTCCATGCCTTCTTGATCAATGTCTGATTCATTCTCTCCGTGACACCATTCTGCTGGGGAGTCATCCTCACCATATAATGGCGTTTGATGCTATTTTTCTCATTGTACCTTTTGAACTCTAGGCTAGTATACTCTCCTCCATTATCCAACCTCAGACACTTTATCTGTCTTCCTGACTCTTTCTCTACTCAGCTCTTCAGACTTTGAACCGGGCAAACACCTCTGATTTTTCTCTGATCAGATAAATCCACACCTTCCTTAAGAAATCATCAATGAAAGTAATAAAGTATTTTGCCCTATCTCTAGCTGATACAGGAGCTGATCTTCACACATCCGAGTGCACTAAATCTAGCACTCCCTCACTGCGCTTGGCACTTCTGGCAAACTTCACCCTATGCTATTTACCAAAGATACATGGCTCGCAAAGATCTATGCCCTCCTTCTTCAGGGTTGGGATCATATCTCTTCTACTTAGTTCTATGAGCCCATGGTCACTCATATGACACATCCAATAGTACCACAGTCGATATAAAATCTGCTCCTCCTGTGCTGCTGCTAGCACCTCTGCACTATCATTTACCACCGAGCCTTCCATTCTGTAAAGATTGTTGCTCAGTCTTCTAGCTCTCATCACCACCAAAGCTTTCTTAGAAATTTTTAGACATCCACTCTCAACCTGGCTACTAAAAGCATAATCCTGCTCCTCCAAATAACCCAAAAAAATTAAATTTTTTTCAACTCCGGTACATGCCTGACATTTGATAATGTATGAATGATCTCATCATACATCCTCATCCTGATAGAGCCAATTCTAGTTACTTTGCATGGATGATCATCTCCAAGGCTGACACTTCTTCCATCGATCTTCTGGTAGGTAGCAAACCACTCCCGATGAGAAGTATAGTAGTGTGAGCATGCTGAATCTAATATCCACATATTATTGCACTCTATGGATCCATCTGATACAACTAGCAGGTCTTCTCCATTGCTCACAGAAGCTGTATCATCTTTCTTGTTGGCTTTCTCTTTTTCTGATCTCAAAAGAAGACAATCTCTCCTCAGGTATCCAGGCTGATGATATTTATAACATTTCAATGTCATCTTCCTTTGATGTGAGACTTTGACCTGCCTTTAAATTTTTCTCTTATCTTCTCTTTTGATCTTTCCTATCTTTCGTTCATAGCCAAGATCTCAGACTTAGGGTCTCCCTTGCAGATCTTCTCCCTTTGCTCATTTGATCTGAGCACACCAACAATCTCTTCATAGTTTAGAGTCTCCTTCCCATAAACTAAAGTTATTGTGAGACCATCATACGAACCTAGGAGAGAACATAATAGCAGCAATGCCCGATCCTCCTCATCGATCTTCACATCCAAACTCATCACTTTAGAATACACCTGATTGAACCTTTGGATATATGCAACAAGATCTCCGCCTTCGGGCATCCTCAGACTATACAGCTATTTCTTCAACCATAGCTTGTTCGTCATTTCTTTTTCATGTATGTGTTCTTCAATCTCTCCTAGAGCTCCTTTGCCGTAGTCTCTATGCAAACCTTAGGCAAAACTTGATCGACCAAGCACATCTACATTATGCTAAAAGCAATTTTCTCCAACTCTTTCCAATCCTCAGCACTGATCTTTTCTGACCTTTCTTTTGTCAAGATCTTGTAGATCCTCTGCTGAACCAACAAGTCTTTTACTCTTTGCTGCCATAGGGTAAAGTTTTTCTTACCGTCGAACTTCTCAAAATTCATCTTGAATCCACTTAATCCCATAACTTCAAACAAGTCAAGAATAGATCCCTAACATCCTACACGATCACACACCAGTAAAACTATCATTCACAGAAAATCTAACTAGCCCTAGATCCTCTTTTCAAACTTCTGTATCACCAATCCTCCATGTAAACAATCTCCACCTCAATCTAGAGACAACCACGAAGCAAACTAAAAGTTTTTAGGATAAAACATGGTGCAACAGATCTTGAATATAGTAAATTTTAGGTATCTTCCTTTCTTCCTTGCAACACCGCTCTGATACCAAATGTTGGAAATATGCACTCTTCCCACATGGATCGGCGTGGCCATCGATGATTAGCTAGGCAACAAGAAAGTACTTCTCAGAGATTAATACAGAAGCACGATCAAATAAATCAAGAAATAGAGAAGAAGAGATTTTTGGAAGAAAAGAGCTTTTATTTAGTATATTTCAGCACACTTACAACTTTGATCTATTTTCAGTATATATACTTTACAAAGGATCAAGCCCAAGCTCATAGAAAAACCCTCCAAACCTAAATAACCCACGTACATAAAATAATAACACACAAAAACTGAGCTGGTTAACCCGCAACTGGGTCGGCTCAGTCCTAAACTAAGCCAATCCAGTTGTGTACCATGTCAATAGCTCAAAAATGCTACTCTTTGTCTTAATTTTCTTCTAAGACCTAGCTGACCCAGTCTTGGACTGAGCCGACCTAGTTTCCAACTGAGCCAGCTCAGTCTCAGAGTGAGTCGGCCTAGTTTCTAAACTTTACTATTGAGATTGATTCTTCTTTCGGCTCACTTTCGTCTTCCCATGATCTATCTTCTTATATTTTCAAGACTTGGGAGTGCCACTTCTAAGCTCACATCCTATGGAGTTGCATTTATGAGTAAAAGTGAGGATGAAGCTTATACCTTATTTGAAATCTTAAGTAAAAATTTGATTAACCATGCTTCATTATCCTCTTATGAAAAATCAATTTCTCATAAAAAATGGGTAGGAATGTATAAAATCAAACATCCAGAATTAAGTTCTAAGACTGACATGAACTTAGTAAATAAAGTCGACCTTCTTGTCCAAAAATTAGATCAATTTCCTAAACCTAGGCTAACAATCTCCTGCACAATATACACCATCTTTCAATTATTAGGAGATTTATTCTATTTGTGCTAGCCCAACCCATAGTATGAGTGAATGTCCTATGCTGCACAATTTCTATCCTTCATCCAAGAATAAGTTCAAGCTGCTCAAGGTTACTCCAAATCGATCAATGACCCATTTTCAAACACATATAACCCGGGCTGAAGAAACCACCCTAATTTTTCTTAAAAACCACAACAGACTCAGGCTCAAATCCAAACTCAATCAGTACAAAATTATCAAAATAGACCTCAATACCAGAAATATGCCTACAATAGAGGTCAGCCTAGTCAGTCTTTCCAACCACCACATATAATCAGCCCTCATATCCACCTTCTCAATAGATTAATCTAGCTGACGATCGATTTAACCAGCTGTAATAATTAATCCTATCTCAACAACAACCTATTACTAGGCTAGAAGCTCAAAAAGGATAATTAGCTAAGTCTGATATGAGAAGAGAACAAGGTCAATTACCAAGCCAATCATTTGCCAATCCTAAAAATAATCCATTCAATGTCCACCAACCACCTGGATTTAGTCATCAACCCATCATTCCACCTAAGAATCCCTAATTAGAGAATGCTAAAGCAATTTCTGAACTTCAAAGTTGTAGGATTCTTAAGGATCCATACCAAGACCATGTGGTAGAGGCTAGCCAAGAAAAAAATTCAGAAGAAAAGGTTAGTACTGAAGCTAACCACATAAAAAAATTTGAGCCTAGAACTAGTACTGATACTGGTTCTAATGAGATCGATAAAGAAAAGAGGAGAATATATGAGTTACTCGAGACATATAAATCCAAAGCCCCATTCCCTCAAGCCTTAGAAGCAGGCTCTTCCCGTAAAAAGCAAGACACATGTAACAAGGAGTTAATGAAACTATTTAAACAAGTGTATACTAATTTATCCCTCCTCGATGCAATTTAGCATATCCCGGCTTACGCTAAATTTTTCAAAAAACTTTGTACTCAAAAGCATGAGCCACGAACTAAAAGAATTATGTTGTCTGAGGATGTAAATCTAATCCTGTTAGACCTATTGCCTTAGAAAATGAAAGATCCTGGTGCTCCATTAATTTTATGTGTTATAGGAGGCATAACCTTTAACCGAGCATTATTAGACTTAGGAGCTAGTGTGAACCTATTTCCAACCTTGGTTTATGAAAAATTTGGGATAGAAGAACTTAAATCGACATCGGCTATTTTGCAACTAGCTGATAGATCTATAAAGACACCACGTGGTTTAATTGAGGATGTTTTGGTTTGAGTGGATAAATATTATTTTTCAATAGACTTTCTCATACTTGATATGGAATCATCTCAAGAGCTGAACCAAAATCCCATAATTCTAGGTCATCCATTCCTAGCTTCTGTCAATGCCAATATTAATTGTAAGATAGGAGCTATGGATATTTCTTTTGGAGATCAAAAGGTAAGAATAAATATTTTTAATGCCTCTAAATACACTCAAGAGGAGGAAGACTGCTTTGTAATTGATCAGATAGATGAGATAGTTGAATTCGATTTCTCCTTAGATTTACTCAAGAACGATCTTCTGAATAAACTTGTCAAAGAAATCCTAGACCAACAGGTGAATGCCCTGCTTGATGCACCTCACCCATCACATACATTATCTTGGTCAATGAAAATTGAGCCCTTATTTGAGAAAAAAATTAAACCATTACGTTCTTCAATTCAGGCCCCACTACAACTTGAACTAAAATCTTTGCCTGAAATATTTAAGTATGTATTTCTAGAATCAAAGAAAATCCTGCCAGTGATCATTGCTTCTAACCTAACTCCTGAATAGGAAGACCAAGTAGTAGATATTTTGAAAACATATAAGGAGGCCATAGGTTGGATCGTCGTTGATTTAAAAGGCATTAGTCCATCAATATGTATGCACCACAATTATACTAAAGATAATGCCAAACCAACTCAAGAAATACAAAGAAGGCTCAACCCTAATATGCAAGAAGTAGTCAAGAAAGAGATAATTAAATGGTTAGACGTGAGTACTATTTATCCTATTTCTGACAACCACTAGGTGAGTCCTACACAAGTTATTCCAAAGAAATCTGGACTCATGGTTGTCCGCACTAACCATGGGGACCTAGTACTAACACGACTTTTCACTAGATAGCGTGTCTATATAGACTATAGAAAACTCAATACAGCCACCTGAAAAGACCACTTTCTGTTATCCTTTATTGACCAAATCCTGGAGAGACTAGCTAGCCAACAATATTTTTGTTTTCTAGATGGATACTCAGGATATAATCAGGTAGCAATCTACCCAGGAGATCAGAAAAAGATCATATTCACATGTCCCTATGGAACTTTTGCTTTCCATAGAATGTCTTCTGGATTGTGTAATGCACCAGCATACTTTCAGAGGTGTATGATGTCAATATTTTTGGACATGATAGAAGATTTTTTAGAAATATTCATGGATAATTTTTCAATCTTTGGAGAATCTTTCGAGAGTTGCCTCAATAATTTGAAAAAAATATTGCAACGATGTATTGAGGCTAATTTAGTTTTAAGCTGAAAAAAGAGCCACTTCATGGTTCAAGAAGGGATTGTGTTAAGACATGTAGTGTCTAAGAGAGGAATAGAGGTTGATAAAGCAAAAGTTGACTTAATTTCTAAATTACCTCCATCCACTTCTATCAAACAAATTCAATCTTTTCTTGACCATGTAGGATTCTATCATTGCTTCATCAATAACTTTTCTAAGATATCTCATCCATTGTGTAATCTACTGGCTAAAGATATTTTTTTTAACTTTGATAAAGAGTGTTTTAAAACCTATGAATTCTTGAGAGAAGTTGTGACCAAAGTTTCGATCATTCAACCTCCAAACTGGTCACTACCTTTGGAATCATGTGTGATGTTTCAGACTTTGCCATAGGAGCTGTCCTGGGCCAAAGGATAAATAAATATCTTGTAGTGATCTATTATGCTAGTAGAACTCTGAATGAAGCATAAATAAATTATACTTATAATTGAAAAAGAGTTACTAGCTGTAGTGTTCGTCCTAGAAAAATTTAGATCATATCTATTAGGATCAAAAATCATGGTATATTTAGATTATTCAGCTTTGGGATACCTGCTCTCAAAGAAAGACACTAAACTATGATTGATTAGATGGAAGAATTTGATATAGAAATTCGAGATAAGAAGGGATCTGAGAATGTTGTAGCAGGCCATCTATCTAGGATCCTAGTTAAAGATACTGAACCTACATTAATCAGAGAATCTTTTCTAGATGAGCAATTATTGGTAGTTTCACATGTAAAGATCTCTTGGTTTGCAGATATTGTAAATTACTTAGTAGTAGGACAAATTCTTGATGGCTGGTCTAAGAATGAAAAGGATCGATTCTTTGCTCAAATTAAATACTATTTTTGAGAAGATCCTAAATTTTTTAGAATTTGTGCCAATCAGATCATTCATAGATGTGTTCCTAAGTCTGAACAGCTAGGTATCTTACAATTCTATCATACTCTTGCTTATGGAGGATATTTTTCTAGAAGAAAAACTATAGTCAAAGTATTGCAAAGTGGATTTTACTGGCCTATATTGTTTAAGAATGCCCATATTTTTAGTCAGGAATATCTTAAGTGTCAAGCTTTAGAAAATATTTCAAAGAAAGATATGATGTCTTTGAACCCCATCTTGGAAGTTGAAATTTTTGATGTCTGGAGAATTGATTTTATAGGATCTTTTCCACCTTTTTGTGGTTTTGAATATATTTTGGTGACCGTTAATTATGTTTCTAAATAGATTGAAGCAATAGCAACATGAACCAATGATCATAAAGTAGTGCTAAAATTTATTTAAAAGAATATCTTTTCTAAGTTCGGATTTCCGCATGCTATCATTAGCGATGGAGGTATCCACTTCTCAAACTACCAGTTCCGAATATTGTTATAAAAATATGGGGTGACACATAAGATAGCTACACTATACCATCCGCAAACAAGTAGCCAAGTAGAAATATCCAATAGGAAGATTAAGAATATCTTACAAAAGACCATTACGGTGGATCGAAAAGATTGATCAGATCAATTAGATGATGCATTATGGGCCTATAGGACTGCTTATAAAACTCCTATTAGAATATCTTCCTATAGATTGATCTATGGAAAAGCATGTCACCTTCCGGTAGAACTTGAACATAAAGCATATTAGGTAATTAAGCGATTAAATTTTAATCTAAATCAAGCTAGTTCTAACCAGATATTACAATTGAGTGAACTAGATGAATTAAGGCAAAAAGCTTATGAAAACTCAAAAATCTATAAAGAGAAAATGAAAGCTTTTCATGATAAACATATTTCAAGAAAAATATTTGAGCCAAATCAATAAGTCTGGTTATTTAACTCAAGGCTCCGATTATTTTTTGAAAAGTTAAAATCTAGATGAGATGGACCTTATATAGTCAATCAAGTATTCTCACATGGTGTAATTAAACTCTATAATCCTAGATCTAAGAATTTTTTTAAGATAAATGGTCAAAGGCTTAAACCATATATCGAAGGGATATCATTAAACTGAATCATTGACCAAACAATATTAATAGACCCATAATGAATTAAGTTGCATTGTGTCTGGCTGAAGACGATCAACTTAGTGCTTGTTGGGAGGTAATCTAATATTTCTTACATCTAATTTATTTTTTTAGTTTATTTTTTTAGAATAAGTGGCTGGGCTAGAGAAAAATCAAAGCTTTATGATCCATGCTAGATAAATAATAAAAATTTTTATTGCATCCTTTCTTTTTTCTTCTCTATTGAGGATAATATCGATTAAGTTGGAGGATAGAAAAAATAAAATTGAAAATATATATAATAATAAAATAATATATATATGTATAAAATTTTTAAAATTTAAAAAAAATAAAATTAAAAAAATATTTGAATAAACCATGTTTCAAAAAAAAATCTTGAGCAAAATAGACTAGAAAAAGTAATAAAGTATTTGCTAATGACTGTAGCGAGTCAGGAAGTAGATTAGATGGTTAGACTTTTAGCATCCTACTTAGGTCATTTAAAGGCTATCAGCACTTCAAATTATACATGCACACTAATGAGGTAAAGTAAGTGTTGATTATAAGACCAAACTAAGGATTCAATTATCATTAAAAATTGATAATTACTATATACCCTAATTAAAAAAATTTGAATTTAAGGAAAGAGCTATCTATCCAAAATAAAAAGCACAAAATACAGAGTATATGTAGATGGTCCTAAACTTAGTAACTAGATCTCTGCACCTAAGTCAAGTATGGAGATTTACGTCAAATGGTAAAGAAAAGGTCAGGATGCTCAGCACATGTATAAGAGAGAGAGAGAAAGAGAAAGAGATAATGTGAAAGCTACCTTAATTCATGCACTTACCTTGGGGGTGTATAGAAAATTAACCAAAATAGGTGATAATAGAAGAAACATCTGTTCTTTAAATTAACACCCAAATACTAAGTTAGACTTCACAAACATAAGTATTGTAGATCTTTAGATGAATTCTAAAGAAGTTTCTGATTAATCTGACCATGAAATTTGCTTCTAAAATTCAATACTTGGTTAGTAATACTATCTAAACTTTTGAACTTTAATCCTAAAGCTATTTTTGTAAAAGAGGATCTTAATGAAATATGGTGATTAATCAAAGACTAGCGTTACATTACTAAGGAATTAGTAATGAGTAAGTTAGGAGGTGTGATAAGTATCATAAATTTACTAATAAAAGTATCAATTTATTAATTAATTTATATAATATTTTAAAAAATAAAAATAAATAATATAAAAATAAAATTAATAATAATAAATAATAATAATAATAATAAATTAAAAATAAAATATAAAAAAATATATTTATACTAAAAAATAATAAAATAATAATAAAAATAAATAAAATATTATTACCAATAAAAATAGCTCATTTTTTATCACAACAAAATAAATTTGGAGTGAATTAGAGTTAAAATAGATCCAATATAATTTTTTTAAAAAAATAATAAAATAATAATAAAATAAAAATAAATCAGCTCAGTCGGCTTAAGCCGGTGCACTCAGCCTAGCCACAGAAGTCGGTGCATCCCAGCCAGTCGGTGTGCCAATAAGCCAGCCCAGCCAGAGAAGTCGGCCTGCCAGCCCAAAGTCCACGCATATCACCAGCCTGCCAGCCCAATTCCACTCTAGCATTGACGTCACCATGACATCAGCAGACTATGTGATCTATGGTAGACCATTGCCAGCTCAGCACCAGACAGCCAATTAGAGGATGCCGCATGGCAAACCAAGACCCTAAAAGGGTCTACAAGAAATTCGTCATGGTGTACATAGGCAGTATTGTAATTTCACAAGCCAAGATTGGCACTGATTGGTCAAGGTCTACGGCACACCCAGTCCATGCTACAGTAATGGCATGATCAGATGGTAGTAGTGGATTCCGATTAAGATCGAATGGCTATGATTTTTCCAGGCTTGATTCGATTTCCAGCGCTCGCTCCTCGCGCAATTCGATGGCCGCGCTCACTTCAAACATAATCTAATAGCTAAAATCACTTCCAATGGTGATCCAAACACTCTAGATGCAATCCGATGGTTCGATTTTCTCTATCAGACATGTTCCAATAGCTAGAATGTTTTCCAACTTGATCTGGGCTTATTGATGTCCATTTTTGATTTTTTTGAAGCATCGGATCACCATTTGATGGCTAGAATACATAGGGACTTCACAAAACCTCTAATCCAATGATTTTCTACTTTTTTCTTCAACAAATTCAGATCTATACCAAGTACTTAGTCCCACATTGCCTGCAGAAAAGTTCTCCAGCCGTCCAACACCTATTTAAAAGACCCCAAGCCTCCAGAAATCGACACATCTGATTTAGGAGAAGCCACGGTAAAGGTGTTAGATATATGTGCCCTAGAAGCCAGAATTGGCTGACACTTGTAATACACTTCTAGGGGCAAAATTGTAATTTTGACTATAATTAATAAATGGGTTATTTTCTATCACACATGTGTATTTAGTGTCTGTGATACATCCTTTGAGTTAATGGTAATGATAATTCATATTTTCAAGAGTTGAAAATTTAAGACATGAATAATCATTATTAACTCATAAAATGCTCCGACCATAGGATCATCATGAGGATGGTGATTGATCCGGAAGGTTGGTGTACGATCGCTTCTCTTTAGTAGATGAGTCTTGAGTCTACGGTGTGGAGACACCGGAGCGAGAGTACAGGTACTCGTTAGAGAACGAGGGCACTGAGCGTGACCACCTCGAGTAGTCATTAGGAAGTCTACCTTCTCGTCAATGACTGACTCGATGCTGCAGTAGTGTGTCTGGTTCTTTGACCTAAGAGATGCATCGGCAGTTCACCTTGAGGGTGTTATAGTTTGACTACACCATTACTCGGTCTCCTAGCCATATGGAACCCTGAGGTGTATGTTGGCTATAGCATGTTCATTGTAGGAACTGGATTGCATCAAGATGGAATCTATCTACCTCGGTGGTAGAGGAGTAGCCCTATGATGATCATGAGAATCAAGTCCAGAAGCCCATGGCCATGGTAGAGTGAAATAATAGAAAGAGTTTCTATTTAGATTTTCACATTGGACTTCGAATCGAATGATTACATCATATGACAGAGACTAGGGTTTGACGAGTTCACCTTAACCCTAATCTGATCGGGGCTCAAGATAGAAGAACTTAATCACACAGGTAGCTGCACCAAGAGGTTCGCATTCAGCTCTGATGGGTTGCCACCATATACTGCTAGGTGTCACTGGTGGATTTTGGGAGCAATTAGAATGATTTAGATGATCGATCATTCTAGCTGTTCGAATCAGAAGAGTTCTGATCCATCGAAAGGAGTTTCGATGATGTCGATGATAGAGATCATGACATATCCCATTACCATACAGAACTGAACCTAACTGGGTCACACAAACAAGGGTTTGAATCTGGTGATCATCAATTGAACTGATCTCCAGTTCAATTGATCTGAATGAGATTCAATTAGGTTCAAGGAAATCGTGCTAGCACTCGATTGAACCTAACGTTCTTCTTTTACTATCATAAATAAGTTGTCCTGACTGAGCCAAAGGAGTTTGTGCTCAATCAGAGGCCTTCATATGGTCTGACTGGAGGTTGTCCAAGTCAGAAAAGGTTGTCTTATTTTGTAAGACATTACCTGCCATTTTTGGTCACCTGCCATTTCTTGTTCTTTGACTTTGGTCAAAAGTCTACCTTTGACTGGTCAAACGTTGACCATTGACACTTTGACTTTTGACCACATGTCATGCACCTATTGGAGAGCTGGTGGGGGCCTGTCCCCCTGCCAGAACCTGGCAAGGAGAAGGGCGCACGCCAAGGGTAGGCGTGTGCCCAAGTTGGAGGCGCCTAGGAGTCCTTGTTGGACAAGGACTCCATCTCCTTTTTGGATTCCAATTAGAGTTCTTCTAAGAACCAAGTTTGACTGGTCTTAGGCACCCTCTAAGGAGGAATCCAGGGGACTCTATTCCCACCAATCAGATTTAGATCTGATTTCACAAAGGGTTGTGATTGGTTGGGAAGGAAGAGGAGTTGGATCACAGCTTAGTCTATAAATAAGACCCTGCGCCCAACTCAAATATAATAAGAAATGAATCAAGAGAAATTTCCCACGCCCCAAGGCTGCCTCTCCTCCTCCTTCTCCATGCCATACTCTCTTCTCCCCTTCCTCTCCACGTCCAAAAGGAGTTTTGGATTTTGGTTGGTGCGATTCAGATCAAGAGAAAGGCGATCAAAAGCAAGAAGGCTGCGCTGCTGCAAAGGACGACTGCTGATCTTCAAAAGGAGTTTTGAAGATCCTCCAGATCAGATCCAGATCTAATTTTTGGAGGATGTGATAGAGAAGAAGAGGATCTCCAGATCCAACCCGAGTGGATACCGGTAGAGGCCAGGCGCTTGCGTGGCTAGATCCAGAACCTTCCGCTGCAAATCAGGATCATCAACAGGGTAATAGGATTACCCAAATCAAGGTAAATTAAATTTGATTTAATTTATCTTATTTTATTTTATTTTTATTAAAATAATAAGAATCAGATCTGAAACATATCAAGATCTGATTGAGATCAAGAGAAAAAAATTTTTGAAATATATCTCTTGATCTGATCAGATCTGAACGAACCTGGATCCGGGAAATCAGGATTTCCCTTCAACTGGTATCAGAGCCAGGTTCTAAAAATTATTTAGATCTAATTTTAAATTTTATTTTAATTAAAAATAAAGTGATTTCAGATGTCACATGAGATGTGATCAGATCTGAAATCAGAAAAAATTAAAATTAAATGATTTGGATCTAAGATTAGAAGATATGCATGACTAGTTCTAGAATAGAATAGTTCTATAGAATAGTTCTTGCATGTCTTTGATTTAATCTGATTAAATCATATTTTAGATCTATTTATTTACTATTTTTTGATATTATAAGTGTTATAATAACATCTAAAAAATAGCAAATAAAAATTATTTAATTTTAAATATCATATGAGATATGATTGATGCATGTCTAGACTAGTTGTAGAATAGTTCTACATAATTGTCTAGATTAGAATTTATTTTGATTAGATCAATTTAAATCTAATTTTTTAGATTATTATGAGATAATTTAGATCTGAAAATATGCATGATTATGATACATGAGATGTATGCAAAATATGCCATGATTAGATCTAATTTGTATATGAGATATATGATATAGATCTGATAACTGTTTTGTAGTATTTACATGTTCCTGATTAAGGCGTTCCTCTTGGCCGTCCGGTCATAAGAACGAAGAAGGGTTTAAAGGCCCTCTCTTCCCATTCGATGGGGTGTTCTTATGATGTGTAGGGGTGCTGCGTGTTCGTCCTTAATCAGAAACCCAAAACTTACTTTCTGCAAAACCCTAGATCCTGAAACCCTAGGATTTATTGTGCATATTTTGTTTATGAACCCTACTTAATTAAGAATTAAGTTTATGGAATATTAATTAGGTCTAAAATTGAGAATTTCAGATCTAAGACATATTCATAATACTGGGTTCGGGCTTGGGTAGCTCAATTAGGTCTAAGCGGTTGATCAAACCGAATCAAGAGTTGGTTAGATGGGATCAACAATGCTTAAATTGACCAGCCTAATAGGATTAAGTCTGGGTCAAGATCGAGTCACGATCAAGCAAGACCTAATTAGGCTCAGAGGTTAGAGTCTGGATTGTAGGCTAACCCAATTGGTTCTGACTCAATAATTTGGTGTCTAAGGTAAGTTTGGCACATACGACCGACTGGATTTTTAATTGGAAGCTACTCGACCTGAATGCATTCTTGTACGAGTTAATGGCATATTCCTTCCACCGGTCTCACTTACCTGGCCATATCTGTTGACACAGTTCTGATCTGAGGTGGTCAATAATCCGAGCTAACCCATGCCACTAGGTTAGTCATAATTGTTATGACTAAGCCAAGTCTAGTTTAATGAGACCTGAATCAATTCTTCCCTAAGAAAAGATTAAGTCTGAGGTCTTCCACCATTGTAGATGTGCGGGCCCTTCCCGGGGTTGATTGTTCTCGGCTGGATACAGTGGCTCAGTTGCACCGGGAAGACGCAACCATGTCTATTAGGCATTGGATGCTATGGGCTGGAGGATGAGTTGGGCTCAATATTTCGGATACGGTGAGAGACTCAATTAGGAACCCAGTCTATGCAAATGGTGGGTCTGACTTAACTAAGGAGTGGATCAATATTTCGGATACGGTGAGATTCATGAATTAGAGACCAAGTTTGGGTGCACCATGATTAGAGAATCATTGAACAAGAGTTGTTCACTCATTGGCTAACCCATCACCAATAACTGTTAGGTGAGGTGATGAGTCAGTTGGTGAGACCGCACCACCCACTAGAAATCATTAATCATGGAGATTTTTCGCATCTCTACAGAGGGAGTGTAGGGATCCGAGAAAATAGTGGGAGCTAATTTATTTAAAAATAAAATTCCCTAAATAAATTGGTCAAGTCAAAATTACAGTATCTAACTAGAATCTTTGACTCTCTACAGGAAAAATGTCTGCGTCCAACCCATTGGCACGTATCCTGGACACACATAGACTGACTGGACCCAATTATAAAGATTGGCTCAGGAACTACAAAATTGTTTTGGGTTCAGAGAAGTTAACACATGTTTTGGACCAGGACCCTCCCACCTTACCAGCTCGTCCATCCACTGAACAGAGAGCGTCTCTGAAAAAATGGATTGACGAAGATAATAAGGCCAGATACTACATGTTGGGCTCGATGTCTGATGAGCTCCAGCGCCAACATGAAGATATCGGGACTGCTCGCCAAATGTTGGCTCACCTGCAGGAGATGTTTGGTGAACAGAGTCG